>ML793223.1:189290-236033 GCA_009831015.1 Picea engelmannii
CAAATGTTTCTTTGGAGTGAAGGAGGTAGAGTATTTGGGTCATATTGTATCTCATGAAGGTGTCAAGGTAGACCCTAACAATATTAAGGCCATGATGGACTGGCTGATTCCCAAAACATTGAAGAATCTTAGAGGATTTTTGGATTTAACAGGTTACTACCGCAAGTTTGTTCGGCACTATGGAAGAATAGAAACACCTTTAATGACACTAACTAAGAAGGATGCATTTTCATGGACTCTAGAGGAAACTAAATCTTTTGAACAACTTAAAGAGGTGATGTGAAAATATCCTATCTTGACCACTCCAGACTTCACAAAAACCTTTATTGTGGAATGTGATGCCTCGAGAAATGGAATTGGTGCTATCCTAATGCAAGAAGAAAGGCCCCTGGATTTTGAAAGTCGACCACTGAAGGGAAAGGACTTACACAAACCCATTTAAGAGAAGAAAATGATGGCAATACTACATGCATTGAAGAAATGACGTCCTTACCTAATAGGTAGGTACTTCAAGGTCAAAAAAGATAATGATAGTCTTAAATACTTCTTGGAACAAAGACTATCTTCAGAAGAACAACAAAAATGGGTAACCAAGATATTGGGTTATGATTTTGAAATCATCTATAAAAAGGGGAAGAAAAATGTTGTGGCAGATTCACTCTCAAGAAAGGATGAAGATGTTGAGGCCTTTCTCTGTGCTATCTCGATCATCCAACTCGATTGGATAATAGAAGAAAGGGATGAATGGAAGAATGACGAAAAAGTGTGGACTCTCATTCAAAGGTTGCAATAGGATTCCAATGCATCAGATATATTTACATGGAAAAATGGTTCACTATGGTACAAAGACCGCTTATATTTATGTAAGAACTCCCAACTCAAACAAAAGGTACTATTGGAATTGCACACCTCTCCAGTAGGGGGGCACTCGGGATTTTTGAAAACCTACCATAGAGTCAAGAAGGATTTTTTTTGGGATGGCCTTAAAACTGATGTTCAAAGGTTTGTGGTAGAATTTTTGGTTTGCCAACAAAATAAGGTGGAAACAATTAAGACCTCAAGTTTTTTACAACCATTAGCCATCCCAAGTTAGCGTTGGGAGGAGGTTTACATGGATTTCATCACAGGGTCACCAATGTCTGAAGGAAAGAGTGTCATCATGGTGATTGTTGATAGACTGACCAAGTACGCACACTTTTGTTCACTCTCTCATCCCTTCAAAGCTAGTATAGTTGCCACCGCATTCATGAAGATATTTCAAAAGCTACATGGCAGCCCAAAGATTATTGTAAGTGACATAGATCCCATATTCACTGGACATTTTTGGACATAATTATTTTCTTGTTTGGGTACTCAATTGGCTCATATCTCATCCTATCATCCTCAATATGATGGACAAACTGAGATAGTGAAAAAATGTCTGGAAGGATACCTTCATTGCTTTGTCTCTGATAAACAAACACAATGGTTCAAATGGTTACCCTTGGCAGAATGGTGGTATAACACTTCCTTTCATACTACAACAAAAATGACACCATTTATAGCACTCTATGGATAACACCCTCCTTCCATCACTTCTTCTCTAAAAGAAAAATATAAGGTTCAAGTAGTGGAAGATCACATCGAGCATCAACAACAAGTTCTCCAAATCTTAAAGGACAACCTGACCATGGCACAAAATCACATGAAACAACAAGCATATCAACATCGTATTGAAATAAGTTTTGAAGTAGGGGATTGGGTGTTTTTAAGACTACAACCATACAAATAGATGTCCCTCAAGAAAGCCAAGAAGGATAATAAATTATCACCAAAGTACTATGGTCCTTATAAGGTGTTGCAAAATATTGGTACTATGGCATACAAATTGGAGTTGCCTTCATATTCATGAGTACACCCAATTTTCCATGTTTCATGCTTAAAGAAGGTTATAGGCGACAAGATCCCAGTTCAAACTATGTTTCCAGAACTTGATGAGGAATGAAAAATAATATTGGAGCCTGAAGCCATAACTGACACAAGAATTCGCTAGCTGAGGAATAGATTCATTTAAGAGTATCTCATTAAATGGAAGAAACCACTGGCTGAAGATTCCACTTGGGAAGATGAGTCTTTTATATAGAAGCATCCAGAGTTACTCAAGCGTTGCGGACACCACTTGTATCAAGGGGAGTGGCATGTTAAGCCCTGATATTGGCTCATTACCCCTTAATTGGGGCATATTACATTAGTAATGCTATTTTATTTATGTCGGCTTTATTCCATTAGTTGTAATTATACCTCCTAGTCTCCTATATATACCAAGGAGACATTTTCATTTGGAATCATCTTGTACTTGAACATTTTCATTTGGAATCATCTTGTACTTCTAACCACTTGTCCAATTAGTAATTTATCCATTAAATTTATTATTTAAATAATTTATTTTGTATCCACTTTGACTTATAGTACACTCATAACTTCACTTTACCTCAAGGAGTTACCTTCTAACCATCTTGAACCACTTTCCTTATTTTAGGGCTAACCCACTTCTAGCCACATGTCAAATTAGTAATTTTTCGATTAAATTTATTATTTAAATAATTTGTTTTGTATTCACTTTGAATTATATTAAACTCATCACTTCAAGTTATTATTTACCTTCTAAAAATATCTTAAACCACGTTGACTACTTTGACCTTTTGGGGCTTCTAGATGACTCATGAGGGTTCTCCAACTTCACATGGCCATAACTCTCTAACCATGAGGAGTTATGTGACGTTCCACATACCACTGGAAATGGCATGACATGTAATATAAATATAGAATAGTATTACCTGCAAATATATCAAAACTCATACCATTATCCATCAAACAAACTTGGGTCCATTACCCAAACTTGGGTTCTCCAACTTCACATGGCCATAAATCTCTAACCGTGAGGAGTTATGTGACGTTCCACATACCACTAGAAATGAAATGAAACAAACTACCCATATAGAATAGTATTACCTTCAAATATATTAGAACTCATACCATTATACATCAAACAAACTTGGGTCCATTACCCAAACCTTTGTACTACCGGAATTTGGTACCATACTTTCTCCAAGGGTTGACATCAATCACTAAGGGTTGCAATCAATATACAATATCACTCTCCAATGGTTGACATCAATGAAAACCAACAATACATACCAATTGTCCATCAACCTAAGTCAACTATCTGACAATCTCCCCCTTTGACATTGATGGAAACACCAACATTGATGGAAACACTTATTCATGATAGCATTCATTCTTATATGAATGTTTCTATCTCTCCCCCTTTGACATCAATGGAAAAGGGTATCTCCCTTTGGGGTTTATCCCCCTAACTGAACTCTCATTTGGGCTGCTCCCCCTATCTACATGCCTTTTATTTTTCTTTGTGTTTATAAGCCCGTGATTACTCTCTCTCCCTTCATATGAATAATATCTCCCCCTTTGACAAAGGGTATCACTCTGAAGTCATATCGCTCATTCTTCCCTTGTGACAATCATTCTCCTTGGAAACATTCCTCTGTGCTCTCTCTCCAAGAATTTACTTTTTCATCCGATAAATCTCTCTCCCTTTGTCATCAATAGAAAATGTATCTTTCCATCCAACGCTGCTCCCACTAACACAACTCTTTTTGAAACTAATCTCCCAACCTGAATTTTCCTATTTATGGTGCTTCCTTGTGTACATATAAGACATATAAGATAAGCATTCAAAAGCATTTATTTTGGAGTAGAAATTACTCCTAGTCTCTGGTGAAGATACTCAAAGGCTTCTCGTGGAAGCGGTTTTGTAAAGATGTTTTCCACTTGTTCTTTTGTGCCCATATATTCAACTTTGATGTTTTTCTTTGCAACCTGTTCCCATAGAAAGTGATACTTTATTGGAATGTGCTTCATCTTGGAGTGCATCACTAGGTTATTTGAGATACTGATGGCACTTGTATTATCACAATATATTGGAATGGGCTCATCATACTCAACTTGTATATCTGTCAGAGTTTGTTTCAACCATAAAACCTATGTACAACATGTTGTTGTTGCAATATACTCTACTTCGGTTGTAGATAAGGATATTGATGATTGTTTCTTGCTTAAACATGATACTAACAACTCACCCAAGTAGAACGATGCTCCACTGGTGCTTCATCGATCATCAATGAAACCTACCCAATATGCATCTGTGTAGGCAATAAGTGATAGATCCTTTCTTTTTGGATACCATAATCCAAACTCTTATGTTCCTTTGAGATATCTAAAAATCCTCTTCACTACTAATACATGTGATTCCTTTGGTGCTTCTTGAAATTGTGCCACCTGTCCAACTGCTTGCATTACATCTAGTCTAGATGATGTCACATACAGTAAGCTACCAATCATTGACCTGTATTTCCTATGGTTTGTAGACTTTGAATCATCACCTTTTCTCAACTTGCAACAAGTTTGTATAGGAGTGGTAACTAGTTTACAATCTTCCATTCCGAACCTCTTTAGCATTTCTCTGATATACTTAGTTTGGGAAATAAAAATTCCTTGGTTGCTTTGACATATCTAAAGACCCAAAAAGAAGGATAGTTCTCCAAGTAATGACATTTCAAATTCATTCTGTATATCCTTTGCAAATTTTTGGCTTAACCTATCATTATTACTTTCAAAACAATAACATCAACATAAATTTCAATTAATAAAATACTACCTTGAGTTACCTTGATGTAGAGGTTGTTGTTTGCGCTTCTTTTCCATAGTTCGTAGGGAGTTTTGTCATTGTTGTTTCTGAGCATTACTCTATTTTGAATGTGAACTGTTGTATGAAATGCATGTGTCCACAAAATATCTATCAATTTGGAATCCATTAGCATTGTTCAAGACATTTCCTGTGTAATTATCATCCATTATGATAATGTTCCTTTGTCTCTGAACCACTCTCTGAACCAATATATGAATCCATGCTCTCGTCCACTTTCATATATATTTCCAAACCTACTAATTATTATTACGAATCCATCTCTGTCCATACTATCCAAGACTCTACTTGCGCCACTTTCCATAATGCTGACCCATTTATCACTATACTATCATGAAGTCTTGATTAATCTACCAAACTGTACTTCTGCTAACTAACTGCTCTAGATATGTCTTCTCAAACTCTTCAAGTTGCTCGAAGGATGGTTCTTTGGTTTATCACAACTATCGCATAAACTCCCCCTGTCTAATATTGATATTACTCGAGAGTCTCTAAGCTAAATGGCTCAGAACAATTCCTGATATGATGTGTATTCATCCTCATCTTCATTGGTAGATTCATCATATCTCTGAGCTCTGACTTCTTTCTTTCTGTATGTGGATTCAACTTTCACTACAATTCTTGAAAGTACAATCTCTTGAACCTGTTCCTTATTTACCCATCCTTCTTTTCTTTCACTTATTTTCCAAACCTTTCTGTATCTGACATCTTTCTTTTTCTCTGTAGAATTTTCTTCATCTCGTTTTATTGCTAGTATTGTGATCTCTGGGGCCTGGTCTTTGTTCACCTTCTCTTCATGTTTTCTTGTCCACACTTTCTTACATCTGATATCAGTGTTCTCTTTCATGGAAGTATCGATCATGCTTCTACAATCACTAGCTATGTGTCCATAGTTATGACATTTGTAACATTCAATGTTACGTGGGGCCACATAGGCATTTCTTGCTTGAAAATTTCTTTTATAATACCTGCAATCTTCAACCTTATGTCCAAAGTTAGTACAATAAAAACAATGACCATAAAATAAATTTGCATACCTGGGAGTGAATGATCTTCTTTCTGGTGTAGTCCTTCTGAATTTCTGCCTCGACTGATCATGATCACGATTGAAGCTTCTTTGTGGCTTGAACACGAATGGTCATATTGAAGATGTATCTTTATTAGTTTCTGAGATTTTGGTTGACCATGATTCCTTCCTTTGAATACTTCTGCATAACTCTTTCTATTTTCTTCATTCTTCTTTTCTAGCAACATAGAGTGCTTCTCTTCATTTTCTACAACTGAAGTGGATGTTTCTATCTCTTCAATGTTCTTGTTGAGCTTGACAATTTTGACTCTTAGTGTGACAACTTATTCTTCAATATTATCAACCTCTTCTTCTTTCTTTATTAACTGAGACTTCATGACCTCTTCTGTTCTCTTTTCTTCTTCAAGTTGGATTTTCAATGTAATTATTTCTTCTTCCAGTCTTCTCTCTTCTTGAACAAGCTCTTCCTCAAGTTGGTTTAATTCATTGGTTCTTTCCTTGAGATGATCCATCCATATCTTTTCTCTCTTTTCTGCTTCTTCCTTTTGTGCTGCTATGTTGGCTTCTAAACATTTCTTTTGATATTCTAGAGTTTCTTCAATTCTTCTAGCCTCTTCTAGTTGAGCTCTTAAATTCTTGATGACCTGCTGATATTTTTCGGAACCTTGAACACTTTCATTTTTCTTCATCAATTCTTTCTTGGATGACTTGTTTTCTTCTCTTTCTTTCTTTATATATTTAATTGCACTGATCAATTTTTCTTTGTAATCAACTTCCGCTTCTTCATAATCTTCCTCTTATGAATTTGTCTGACATAATGATCACCTTTCTTCTTGTTCTATATTTTCATCTTCTTTGGAATTTTCTGAATTTGTGATGGGTGAAGAATATATTTCATGTAACTTATCCCAAAGTTCATTGGATGATGAAAATTTACCAACCTTTTCTCTTATCAAATTAGGTAATCCTTCCCAAATGAAATCCATTGCTATTTTGTTATTCTTCTTCAATTCCTTCTTGGCTCCAGTCTTTTCCCTTTTTCAACTATCATATCCTGTAACAACTGATAGCCAAATATAATGTTTCTATGCCTGTAAAAATACTTTTTTCCTTTTTCTCCACATATCATACTTAAAACCATTCTGACCATTAAACATTGGTACTCCATTCTCAGAATAATCCATGATCTCCTTCCAGTGGTTAAACTGTTTCCTGAAGGAATCGGCTCTGATACCAATTATTGGATTACTGAGAAGGGGAGTGAATAAGTAATAGAGAAATCTAATCCTTTTTAACCATATAATTCAAGTGTTATATCAACATAGCATTATCATCCAATATTTGTAGAGTAAATAAACAATGAACAAATGAACAATCATACACATACACAATACACCCGTGTTTTTACATGGAAACCCAAAGTGGGAGAAAACCACATAATGATTTTTCTTATATTTCTTGAAGAATTACATTCATTGGAAGAAAAATCTTCCTTTTTTTCTAGTTGCAACTAGAAGGATGATCCATGAGGCTCCCCAGGTCCATAAAATGCTCAAAAATAAAAGTTCCCAGAATTGGATGAAACCAATTCCATTGCGACAGGCTCGTTGCACTGATTCTAGCCATATATTTACTTCCTCAAACTGACACTGTATGAGAGAGTTATCACACTCTGATCATTTTCCCAAATAGGTAAAAATTCGACAGGTCAACATGCAAAAAACGTCAATGTTGACGTCAGCATGACATCATCATGTTGACATAGAATTGAGACACGTGGCAACACAATAGACTGACTAGGCAAATGACATTGATCCAATCAGATATTGACAAGTGGCACATTCTTGGGAAAATTAAACGGTGCCACATGGCCCAGGCATGGGCTGCCATGTGGCACCCTATCATTTGATGGTTGGTCACAATTTTTGGAGCTCATGGGATTCAACCCCATGACCTTTTCTAGGAGAAATTCCTTGGGGAAGGTCGAATAGCCAATGCACCTTGGGTGGGGCTTTTTATTACAAGTCCATTTAAAAATATTTAAAGTGTTTTTTTATGTTAAATCGAAGGCAGAAGGGGGATGGGGCCTAGTCCCAACCTGTGGACTTATGATTATATATGACCACAATTTTAAGGGGGAACTCCACTACTTCCTAGATACACTCCAAATCAAGCACACATATGTTAAGCTCCTTCCCTCCATATATTTGGGGGCGATAACCATGTTTTGGGTGCACCTTTAGGGCATGGTTGTATCACCTTGCAACATATGACCACTGTTTGTGGGCTAAGGGCCAGCGCACAACCCTTAGGGGATGGAGGTTGGAATTTTTACACCATGTGACCCTATTCTGGAGTGTGCACCCAACCCTAAGGGGATATTTTTGATTTTTGTTACACAGGTGGGTATTTTGCCTATAGTTTGGCTCAGATTGGGCATTTTTGGAGATTTCTTAGCCATTTGGAGGGGGATTTGATCCAAAAAAGAGGCCAGATCTTTGTGAGAATTTGGGATTCCCCAACTAACCCTAAAAATATATATAAACCAGGCTTATTGAGCTTGAGAGGGTACTTTTTATGCAGGGAATGTAAAGAAGAGTTGGAGTTTTTGGCCCATTTCTCATGTTTTAAAGGGCATTTTGTCATGTTTTGAGAGGAGTTTGTAGAAGCATGTGTGCATATGCATAAGGAGGTCTTTAAAAATAGATCAGAAGCCTATTTGTAACAACAAGGAGCCATTGTAAAGAGAAATTGAGCATTTGAATATCAATAAAGAGGCCCTCCACTTGGAAGCGGGCCCAGAGACGTAGCCACATATTGGTGAAATCCGTTATCAAGTTCTTGTTGTCTTTGTCTCTTTCTTATTGTTGTTCACTTCTCTTATTTACAACATGGTTATTGATGGATGAACTCTTTAATCATTCATTAGCATCTTGTTAATGTCAATTTGTTAATAATTCCTTCCATTTTTGGATCAAGTATTTTGGTATTAGAGATTTTGGTTGTTTTGGAAGGTTTAACAAGTGTAGGATTGGATGCTCACAAGATCCAAATCTCGAAGAGGAGAAGGATCATTGGCTGAATTCATTCCTAAGATATAATGATTTTTGAGGAAGAAAAGAATGGCTTCAGAAGGATAACTTTATCCACCAACCAAGAAGCTCGAAGATGGACTTTTCTCCATGTAAAAAATGGTCAAAGTGTTATATGAGGATTTCTTGGAGAGAAAGAAACCAGTTTTGGGAGAAATTTTAATGAAGGGAAAAAGTGAAGCGAAAGGAGAATCTTCAAAGCCTCCTCCTACACCACCTTCAACACCATCTTCTCCTTCTTCTTCAAGTTCTACTTCAGATGCTAGTTCTCATTCTACAACATCTACCATACAAAAACAAACACATAAGAATAAGTCTAATATGCCTTTGTTAAAACTTGATGTTAAGTTTGAGTTTCCTTTGTATGATGGAGAAATAAATGTGGAAAAGTTAGATAATTGAGTAAGACAAATTGAAGTGTATTGCAGGATACAAAAAATCATAGATGAGGAGAATATGATCCATCTTACTAGTCTCAAGATGGGAGGAAATGCCCTTGTGTGGTGGGAAAGTAGGACAAAACAAGATCTTAAAATGTTTGGTAAGACTCTCTCTTAATGGCTTGATTTTACATCTTCTTTACGAAAGAAATTTTATCCTCTAGCTTACATGCAACAAGCTATTATGTCATGGATGAACTTTAGACAGTTAAAAGGACAATCTGTTCAAAGTTATACACAAGAGTTTCAAAAAAGAGATTTATTGTTGGGAATACCATTGGATACTCAAGAGACATTTCTTAAGTATATAGGTGGTTTGCATAGTTATTTGTGACATACCATTCTTATGTTTAATCCAACTAGTTTAGATGAGGTGTGTGTGCAAGCGACTCATCTTGAATCTAGAGGCAAGAATGTAAATGTTGATTTTTTAAAACCATTTAAACCTACTGAAGGAAAATTCAAAGGCAAGGGTAAAGAGAAGTTCAAAGGGAAGAAAACTAATACAGTGAAGAAGGAAAAACCTACATGCATTCATTGTAATAAAGAAGGCCATAGTGAGGATCGTTGTTGGATCCTTCACCCAAATTTGAAACCAACAAAGTTTGGGAATAAAGGAAAACCAAAGATTACTACAACAACTCAAATAGATTTGGGGTCAGATTCGAGAGATGAGACAAAGGTCACAGTCACAGGAATCAAAGGTAAGCTACTACAATTTCTTCAATTCAGTCTTTAAAAGTTGATAATGAAGTTTATGAGGTCAAACAAACATAACTTTTTCAGATAAGAGTAATTTACAAACATACACAAATTGATACTCTATTTGACAGTGGCTCACAAGTAAATTTGATATCAGATACAATTGTTAAAAAGTTAGGATTAATCACTAAACCTCATAAGAAACCATACCCCTTAGGATGGATTCATAATGATAATCAATTTCAAGTGGATAGACAATGTGTCCTAAAGTTTTCTATCAATTCACAATTTATAGATGAGGTTGAGTTGGATGTGGTTCCACTAGATATATGTGGTATTGTACTTGGGAGTCCATATTTGTATGAGAGAAAGGAAATATTATACCATGAGACAATAAGTATCAATTAACTAAATATGGAAAAGAAATTGAATCTATCACTAATCAACTCAGGGAAAATGAAGAGAATTGTAAATGTAAATAAGAGATATATATTGATGGTTGTAAAAGCTAAAGACACTATTATAATTGATACTTTCAAATATTGTGATACAAAGTTGAAATATGATTTAGTTAGAATTGTTTCTGACTATTATGAGATATTTCAAGTCCCAAAAGGATTACCTCCAAAGAGACAAGTTGAACATGAGATTTTGTTGCAGTAGGATGTTCCTCTTCCTAACATTGGAATGTACAGGTTATCATTTTTGGAAAATGTACAGATAAAGAAACATGTACAAGAGCTGGTTGAACAGGGGGTCATCAAACCAAGTGCTTCTCCATGTGGGTCACCTATCATCTTGGTGCCAAAGAAATATGGCACATGGTACATGTGTGTGAATTTTCGAGCCTTGAACAAAATCACGGTAAAAAATCGTTACCCTTTGCATCACATTGATGATTTATTAGATCAATTGAAATATGCAGTTTATTTTACTAAGTTATACTTAAGAAGTGGTTACCATCAGATCAAGGTTGCTGAATAGGATATATGGAAAACTGCTTTTAAAACAAAACATGGATTGTTTGAATGGTTAGTGATGCCATTTGGGCTTACTAACACACCTGCTACTTTTATGCAGGTTATGAATGATGTATTCAGGCCATTCATTGATGAGTTTGTAATAGTCTACTTAGATGATATTCTTATTTTCAGTAGGACTAGGGAAGAGCATATCCAACATGTTAGGCATATACTTTCAGTGTTGCAAAGAGAGAAACTTTTTGTAAAATTGTCAAAATGTGAATTTGGCAAAACATCTCTTGTATATTTGGGTTACATTGTAGGGGGTGCAGAGATAAAGATTGATCCCTCTAAAGTTGAGGTCATTGTAAATTGGCCAAAGACTACAAATGTAGCTGAAGTAATAAGCTTCATGGGGGCAACACAATATTGGAGGAAGTTTATTGCAAATTTCTCTCTGATTGTAGCACCTCTACATGCATTGACAAGTGTGAAAAGAGCATTCTAGTGGGGAGGAAGCCAACAAAATGCTTTCGATACTTTGAAAGTGAATATCAGTACAACTCCTGTTCTAGCATTGCCAGATCTCCAACAGTCTTTTGAAATTGAAACCAATGCAAGTGACTATGCCATGGGGGCAGTGCTGATGCAACACCAAAAGCCCATATGCTATCATTCTAAGACCTTCACTACAATAGTAATTAACTATCCAACCTATGATAAAGAATTGTATGCTCTATTACAAAGTGTTAAAAAGTGGAAACATTAATTAATGGGAAAATAAACAATAATACATACTGATCATCAACCATTACAGTATCTACAATCACAAACTAAGCTACAACAATCAAGGAATTTTAGATGGATGGGGTTTTTGCAACAATTTCATTTGGTCATCAGATATAAAAAGGGCATTCATAATAAAGTTGTTGATATGTTATCTAGGCCTCCTAGTACAATTGCTACAATCCTTAAGCACGATTTAAATTACTCATGAAAGTTACATTGAACAATATGCCGAGGACAAATATTTTAAGGAAGTCTATGCAACTTTAAGTCATGGCAAAAGAATAGAAGAATTGAATTATCATATTAAAGACAAAATTTTGTATCATTTGGGAAAATTATGTATTCCAGAAAGTGAAAGAATCCATGTAATCAGGGAGCCACATACTTCTCTTATAGCGGGACATTTTTAATATCCCTCGGTCAAACCCAAATGTAAATATAATCCAAGTATATTTAAGCTAGTGAGCCGTTTAGACATCATTTTTGTAATACACCTTTCATGGCATGGTGCACACATATACTGCACAATAAAGGGATGTAATGTACACATTTCTGAATAATGTGCACAGTAACTAAGGTGCACAAAACCCTAAAGACAAAGGACACAATGCCCAGTAGCTAAGTTCGCGCAATATTAAGGTCATCGAACCTTTGTGTAAAAAATATGCATTATAGGTTGGTGAGCCAGTATTATAAGCCAAAATTCTTATGTTTTGGTATTAGGCCGGAACGCCTAGATATCAAGGGCCAATGCACCTACTTTGTACATGACTCATGATTAATATAAAATACATCACTACGCGTAGACCAAACACGATAAGAGAGATGGGGGACTGAACTTCACCAGTTAGGGAAAGGGATGACCAAAAGTCAAGGGAATATTATATTAATATTCAAGAAAATAAAGTATGGATAATTAGTTTATCCTAAGTCCTAAATTTGGGGACAAGTGGACAAAAGTAATTTTTGATATGACAAGTTTCAAGTTGGGGACATGCATTCATATCATGGGGAAACTTAGCTTAGTGGGGATTTGGGAGGAGAACTTTACAAACGAAAAAGAGAAGGAAAGGGGGAACCATCAGGTGGACCATCATGGGGATAGAGAGTTCTTAATGATTCCAAAAACACACTCAATTATCTAGTTAATGAATCCATGACCATCTCACTCATACATTTCGTTATCCTTGAGACAAACATTCCAACTTTCCGAAGCTTGTTTCCCGTCCCTTTTGGTTGGTGTACCTAGTTAGCTTGGAGCAGGATTGAATAAGTGGGTTGTCAGGCCCGTGAGCAGTTCTCTGGGTGAGAGAATTGTTGGGGATTGATTTCTATTGGTGCTAAACTACAGCTACAGTGCTCCGAGACTTCTGGTCCAACTTGTTGCTGAAGCCTTAGAAGGGAACTGGAGTAGCCGAGGGACTGTTGAGCAGAGAAGGGGCACACTTCCTTGGGTGGGATAGGCATGTGGGGAATGAGAGGCTATAGGTTGTTAGTTGAGTGAGCACTTGGGACAGAGTCTTTCCTGTTGTCCATGAGCCTTAGCCTGTATTGGAATCCATTTACCCTGGGTGGAGTTCAGTCCCAGCTCGAGGGTGATTCACTGTTGAGAGTGATGAATAGTGTAATTTATGGCTGGGAGGTTCGTGGACGGTCTGTAAGCAGTTGGCGACAACCTTTCTAAGATAAGTACCAATTGTATGATATATGAATATGATTTTTTTTTATTTACATGACCATGTTACGATTTATCATATATGTGACTATGAATGCTTGTGTGCTTATGGGTAGTTTCCTGTAAATGATGCATATCGGTAATTACTTTTATTTTAATATAAAAGTTGTATGTTACATAAAGTAATTGTTTTTCATGTTTAGATTTAAATCTTTCACGAGCGTGCTGTTTGTATATGTTTTAGTTGCATTCAGTCTAAAGAATAAATTTAGGTGGCATTGCTTAATTGATCACTGGGTATTCTACTGTATGTTCCGCAGTATGGGAACTAAAGTGTTCCCTAGAGTAGCATGGATGGCTTGATGGTTGGGAATGTTACCGACTGGCATTAGAGCATGAGTGGTTTCTCTAGAGTGGTGTACCCTGACCTCATGACGATCAGGGGGATCGTTATAGTATGGTATCAGAGCCTCAGTTCAACACTGAGATTGGATGGACCAGAAGGGTGCAATTGAAGTGAATATTCATAGAAAAGTAACTTTGAAGTGACCAGAATTAGAGTCATAAAATGTCCTTGGAAAAGGTTGGCGTACTGGTGTGCGTGGTAAATTTAGCACTGCACGGGAAATAATGGCGTGCCAGTGTGCGCGGTAAATTGTTGCCCCACGTGGAAGATTATTATGTGTAGATGCATGCGCTGAAATTAGCCTTGTGCGGTAAGCACACACATAGTAAGGTGCACATGGGGTGTGCAAGTATTTCTTAATGCAGGGGAGTTTTGTTGTTACACGCATAAGTAAGAGTATAAGTTGTTTCGCGATAGTGTATTCAATAGTGTGCACATATATTTGAGCGTGAAGGAATATGTTAAACTTGACATGGTGCATGCATAGGACAAAAATGAATGTAGAATATCAGTGCAAAGTATCAAAAATGTGCGCAGTGGATATTGGCACACAACACCAAAATTGTGCACGTAAGTAGTCGGTACGATGAAGAAGAAACACACATTAGATTCAGGTGTGTGGAGAAGAATTTACCTTGTAATATTTCTATGCACGATAATATACATGAACATGTCAAGTTAATGCATGCAAATTCGCTTGGAAGGCGAGGAGTCTGAGTTTAAATTGCATAATAATAAAAGAAAAATGAACACATAACGACATTGAAGAATTAATTTCAAATTTAATTTCTTCCGATTTAGACAGATGAAAATAAAATATAAGATTACAAGAAATTTTTTTTATAAAAGAAAACAAGGGTCATAACATCACCAAATAGAAATTGTAATAAAACAGTCTAAAATCTGTTTTTGTATTTATATAATCATATTAATCACAAAATTACAAAAGGGTGATGACAACAGTTAGCCTGTTGTAAAAAGGGTTGTTAAAGAACATGCCTATCATCTCTGGTACTCTTTACCTCCGCTACTGGATGTTCAAAATTCGTTGAGACATGCTATCTTAGTTGAAGACTTACTTCAGCTTAGCGATATCCACCTTTAAAGAGGAGTCTAACTAGACTGGTTGATTTTCTCCAACACTTTCGGCCACTTCAACCGTAGATTTCTCCTTCTTATTATGCTTACTCCTTTTCTTCTTAGCGGCTAGCCTGTTGATGACTAAATCCTTTATAGTGGGATTCAACCTGACTTCCAATCACGAGTCTATAACCGGATTTGTGTGGAACTTAGTTGCTAGAAGGTGCACAAGGACCCTTTCCTCCTTATTCGCAGGAAAGCCTAGCATGTTGCTCGAATAACCCATCTCACTCGACTTATCTTTGTCCATGTATCTCAGGTTGGGGATACCAAAATGTGTCTCTACAGAGAGCAGGAAGTTGAGCAGCTTGAAGATTACTACAGTTATGGATACACATATATCTTCATACTTAGGGAGTGGTAATTATAGAACTCCATTTATGAAGCACAGACAGATTACGTACAAACAGAGTTGGGTTTCCATGCTCGACCAATCCATTTAGAATGATTAGATTTTGAGTTCATTACATGGCAGCGTTCAGCTGACGTCACATGGATGTGAAGTACCAAATGAATGAAATAGGGTGAAATGACTAGCCGTCGCCCACTCCATGAGTGGTGGATTTGACATGTTGGGACATGTGATACCACATCTTGGAAAAAGTGGTTTTGAAAATACCACCTTCTTGCACAAGTGTATCTCAGAAGACACTGCGCGTCAGCGTTCTCGAGACTTGGGTCTTCTCTAGAATTTTCATGGTGATAACACCAGGAAATTGAGAGTGATAATGCTGATGTGTATGTTGAATCGAAATGGTGCATATTCTCATGAATTGTTGATTTGTTAATCTGATTAGTTTTGATGGTTGCATATTTTGCAGAATTAACAACAACTCGGTCAGGTCAGACCAGTGCAGAGTCTGTAGGAATGGAAGAGGCACAGGGAAATTATAGTCATCTAGAGAAGAGAAGAGGGATGGATGTCCATTTGGGCATGGAAAGAACGAACTCCAACGAACATGGAGAAGAAATGAATGAAGATATGAATATGGATGAAACCATTAAGAATTTGTAGAAGGATTTCCAAAGCCATAAATCTCATAATTAAAGGCTTATGAAATCCAAAGAGAAACAGGATGACTTCAACATGAAGCTATTGGAAGGTTTGAATAGAATAGAGAAGAAAATGGTTAAGGAGATGAACTCAAATAGATCCAAGAGTCACAAATATTCAGAGGAGAAGGGAGAAGTAAAAAGTGCTAGTAGACATTACCATCATCCCCATAGGCATTCCCATAAGAGAGTAGGAAATGTATCAAGTATATCCCCTTTCAGAAGGTATAAGAGATCTGGGATGGATGAGCTGCAAGGAGAAATGAAAAAAATCAAACCTCCTACATTTGATGGTGAGCACAAGAAGGATGAAGATGCCAAAACATGGTTTCTAGGCATGAAGAAGCATTTTCAATTGCATAATTATTCTTCTCATGTTGAAGGTAGAATCACTATCTATCAACTCAAAGGAAAGGCCTCCATGTGGTGGGATCAACTTGTGCAGGTACAATGCATTGTAGAGAAAAGTGTTACTTGGAGAGAATTCAAGAAGTATTTTGAGAAGAAGTACTTGACCAAGAGATACTATGACAAGAAAATGAAATATTTCTTTGAACTTAATCTTGGAAGTACAACCATAGATGAATATGAGAGAAGGTTTCTGGAACTGTTTAAATATGTCTCTTTTATTAAGGATGAGACAATCAAGATTCAACGATACTTAAGTGGATTTCCATTGTTTATCAGTGACAAAATACAGTATGATGATCCCAAGACATTAGAAGAGACCATAAGGAGAACTAAATTCTTATATGACCATTGGAAAGCAAGACCAGCTTTCCAAAAGGCTTGGGAAGACAATAAGAAATTCAATATGGATCCGAGGAAGAAGGGAGCTAAGACACCATTCTTCAGAAATAATCCACAATGGCAGCAAACGCATAAGGCAACTAGAGTGATTGACACAGGGAGTCAAGGGCCAAGACAACCACCTATGCAATGTTGGGGTTGTAAAGGAGACCATAGGTTCAGACATTGTCCTCACAGAGGCGAAAAAGGTAGGAATGTTCACAATGTACAACGAGCTGAGATAGTAGAGGACATGGGCAGAAATGTGCCAAGGATTTATGCAGCCCTGGACAACAATCAAGCAGAATATCAATCCCACATGATTGACATGGAAGGTATGATCAACAACCAAACCCTTGCTATTTTAATTGATTCAGGAGCTATCCATAGTTATATAGACCCAAAGATGGTGGAAATTTTGCATTTACCAAGAAGCAAGCATGGGAAATCCTGGTTGGTGCAACTGGCTATAGGACCCAGAAGAAAAGTTAATGAGATGGTTAAGTCCTACCTCATAGACATGAATGGACTAAATACCAGGGCAAATTTGAACATCTTTCCCTTAGGTTACTATGACTATTTAATTGGGATGGATTGGTTGGACCCACATCATGCTCTATTGGATTGTCATAAGAAAGAATTTACTTGCTTGGATGAAGAAGGGAACCAAAAGAAAGTGCAGGGAATTCCCAAGGTAGTAACTGTTAGAGAAATTTCAGCATTGCAGTTGAAGAAATGTTATAGAAGAGGATGTCAAATATTTTCAGCTCATATGGAGGAGACACCTAAAGACAAGGTGCCAAATTTGAAGGATTATCTAGTCCTGAAAGAATTTGAAGATGTATTCAAGGAAGTACCAGGACTACCCCCAAGGAGAGACATTGATTTCTCTATAGATTTGATGCCTAGAGCAGTGCGAGTATCAAAGACTCCTTACAGAATGAGTACACTAGAATTGAAAGAGTTGCAAATGCATCTTGAAGAACTTATGAATAAGGGATATATACGCCCAAGTGTATCACCTTGGGGTGCCCTAGTCTTGTTTGTGACAAATAAAGATGGAACGTTAAGATTGTGCATTGACTTCAGACAATTGAATAAAGTGACTGTTAAGAACACATATCCTCTACCAAGGATTGATGACCTCTTTGATCAATTGAAGGATGCAAGGATATTTTCAAAAATAGATCTCAGATCAAGATACCATTAGGTAAGAATTAAATAAGAAGATATTAGCAAGACCACCTTCAGGATAAGGTATGGTCATTATGAGTTCATGGTGGCACCGTTTGGATTGTCAAATGCACTAGTTGTTTTCATGTTCTTAATGAATGGTGTTTTCCGAGAGTATTTGGACAAGTTTGTAATTGTCTTTTTGGATGACATTCTTATATATTCCAATTCAGAGAAAGAGCATGAACAACATTTGAGGATGGTGTTGCAAGTATTAAGGGAGCATGAACTATATGCCAAATTGAGCAAGTGCTCATTTTATCAGAAACAAATTCATTATTTGGGACATATCATCTCAAAAGATGGGATAACAGTGGACCCTGAGAAGGTAGAAGCCATTAGAGAATGGTTAGCACCAAAGAATGTGACAAAGGTTAGATCTTTCATGGGACTTGCAGGATACTACAAGAGATTCATTGGAGGATTATTGAAGATAACACACCCAATCACTTCATTGCAAAGGAAAGGTATGAAGTTTCATTGGACGACAGATTGTGAAAGGAGTTTCCAACATTTGAAACAATTATTGACAAGTGCTCCAATACTAAGGATTGCAGACCCAAATGAAGATTTCATTGTATGCACAGATGCATGTAATGAAGGACTTGGTGGAGTCCTCAACTAAAATGGATTTTTGATATGTTATGAATCAAGGAAGTTGAAGGAGCATGAAATAAACTATGCCACTCATGATTTGGAGTTGGTATCCATAGTACATGCCTTGAGGAAATGGAGACACTACCTCATGGGAAAAGGGTTTGAGTTAAGAACAAACCACAATGGTTTGAAATATTTATTTGATCATCCAAATCTAAATGCTAGACAACGCATATGGTTAGAATTTCTAAGCAAATATAACTTTGATATAAAGCATATCAAAGGGAAATAAAATAAAGTGTCTAATGCACTCAACAGGAGGGTGCATGAGCTTCATGCTACAACCATCAACATGTATCAGACTGATGTTAAAAGAAAACTTCTGGAGGCTGCAAATACAGATCTGCAGTACAGAGAATTCTTAGCAATGATACAGCAAGGTAAGACACCCCAGAAGATGGATATTTATAAGTTGGGAGTAGATGGAATACTGCTGCACAAGAACACAATTTTTGTACCAAATGTCCAGAACTTGAAATGTATAGTTTTGCATGAGATGCATAATGCTCCTTATGTAGGACACCCTGGATATTAGAAAATCATAATAAAGATCAAGAGCCAATACTTTTGGCCAGGTATGAAGAGAGAAATTGCAGGATACATCGCTAGGTGTATGGAATGCTAGGACGTTAAAACAGAGCATAGGCACCCAACAAGATTGTTGCAACCTTTGCCCATTCCTGAATGGAAGTGGGAAGTGGTGACAATGGATTTTATTACGGGATTGCCCAGAATAGGCAAGCTACATGATTCGATTATGGTAGTGGTGGACAAGCTTACAAAAGCTACCCATTTTATTCCACTAAAAACTACTCACAAGGCAACAGATGTCGCTGATATTTTCATGAAGGAAGTGGCACAATTTCACAGAATTCCTAAAATGATTGTGTCTGACAGAGACCCAAAATTCACCTCGAATTTCTGGAAAGGATTGTTCAAAGGATTCATAACAAATCTGAACTTTAGTACCGCTTATCATGCCGAGTCTGATGGACAGACATAAAGAGTGACTAAGGTGATAGAATATATGTTGAGAATGTATGTGATGGACAAACCATCGAAATGGGAAGACTACCTACACTTGGTAGAATTCACTTATAATAATGGGTATCAGGCATGATTGAAAATGAGCCCATTTGAAGCACTTTATCGCAGAAGGTGCAATACTCCAGTAAGCTGGGATAATCTAGTTGATAGAACAATAGTCGGGCCAGAGTTGCTCAAGGAGATGGAGGAACAAATGTTAAAAATTAAGAAGAATTTGAAAGCTGCCCAAGACAGATAGAAAAGTTATGCTGATAAAAATAGATTCCACAAAGAATTCAAAGTGGGTGATCATGTTTCCCTGAAAGTGAAAGCTAACAAGAGCTCCCTGAAGTTGGGAAGTTGTGCCAAGTTAGAAACTAGATTTTGTGGACCATTTGAAATCCTAGAAAGGATTGGTCTAGTTGCTTATATGATTGCATTGCCTGCATCTATGTCTGTTCATAATGTCTTCCATGTATCATTTCTAAAGAAATATATACCTGATGCTAATCATGTTATTGATTGGAATGTTATTCAGGTGGAGCAAGAAGGCACTTTCCAAGTGCATCCAGTGCGCATCCTGGATTGAAAAATCAAACAACTCCGGAATCGAGCCATAGGGATTGTAAAGGTCCAATGGACCTGGTACGGACATGAAAATGCTACTTGGAAGCACAAGGATGCAATGCAGGCAGAATACCCGCATATTTTTGAAGAATTTTGAGAATTTTGTTGTATATGGGTACATGATGCACTGAGGAAAGTGCATAAATAAGGGGAGGGGATTGTAATATCCCTTGGTCGAACCCAAATGTAAATATAATCCAAGTATATTTAATCTAGTGAGCCGTTTAGACATCATTTTTGTAATACACCTTTCATGGCATGGTGCGTGCATATACTGTGCAGTAAAGGGATGTAATGTACACATTTTTTAATACCACGTGTAGTAACTAAGGTGCGCGCAAACCTAAAGACAGAGGATACAACACACAGTAACTAAGTGCGCGCAATATTAAGGTCATCGAACCTTTGTGTATAAAATATGCATTATAGGCTAGTGAGCTAGTATTATAAGCTGGAATACTTATGTTTTGGTATTAGGCCGGAACGCCTAGATGTCAAGGGCCAATACAACTACTTTGTACATGACTCATGATTAATATAAAATACATCACTGCATGCAGACTGACCATGATAAAAGAAATGGGTGACTGAACTTCACCAGTTAGGGAAAGGGAGGGCCAAAAGTCAAGGGAATATTATATTAATATTCTAGAACATAAAGTATGGATAATTAGTTTATCCTAAGTCCTAAAGTTGGGGACAAGTGGACAAAAGTAACTTCTGATATGACAAGTGTCAAGTTGGGGACATGCATTCATATCGTGGGGAAACTTAGCTTAGTGGGGATTCAGGAGGAGGACTTTACGAATGAAAAAGAGAAGGAAAGGGGGAACCATCAGGTGGACCATCATGGGGACAGAGAGTTCACAGTGATTCCAAAAACACACTCAGTTATCCAGTCAGTGAATCCATGACCACTTCACTCATACATTCTGTTATCCTTGAGACAACCATTCCACCTTTCCGAAGCTTGTTTCCCGTCCCTTTTGGTTGGTGTACCTGGTTAGCTTGGACTGGGATTGAAGAAGTGGGTTGTCAGGCCCATGAGCAGTTCTCTGGGCAAGAGAATTGCTAGGGATTGATTTCCATTGGTGCTAAACTGCAACTACAACGCTCCGAGACTTCTGGTCTAGCCTATTGCTGAAGCCCTGGAAGGGAAGTGGGGCAACCGAGGGACTGTTGAGTAGAGAAGGGGAACACTTCCTTGGGTGGGACAAGCATGTGGGGAATGAGAGGCTCTAAGATATTAGTTGAGTGAGCATTTGAGACAGATTCTTTCCTGTTGTCCATGAGCCTTAGCCTGGATAGGAATCCCTTTACCCTGGGTGGAGTTCAGTCCCAACTCGAGGGTGATTCACTGTTGAGAGTGATGAACAGTGTAATCTATGGCTGGGAGGTTCATGGATGGTCTGTAAGTAGTTGGTGACAACCTTTTTAAGATAAGTACCAATTGTATGATATATGGATATGCTATTTTTTTATTTACATGCCCATGTTACAATTTTATCATATATGTGACTATGAATGCTTGTGTGCTTATGGGTAGTTTCCTGTAAATGATGCATATCAGTAATTACTATTATTTTAATATAAAATTCGTATGTTACAGAAAATAATTGTTTGTCATGTTTAGATGTAAAGGTTCCAAGAGCGTGTTGTATATATATGTTTTAGTTGCATGCAGTCTAAAGAATAAATTTAGGTGGCATTGCTTAGTTGACTACTGGGTATGCTACTGTATGTTCCGCAGTATGGGAATGAAAGTGTTCCCTAGAGTAGCATGGTTGGCCTGAAGGCTGGGAATGTTATTGAATAGCGTCAGAGCATGAGTGGTTTCTCTGGAGTGGTGTACCCTGGCCTCAGGGTGGTCAGGGGGATCGTTACAACATTTTGGTGTAGACAAAACAGTTGCCCAGTTACAAAGATTTTGTTATTGGCTTCAAATGCATGAAAATGTGTCTAAGTATGTAAAGGGATGTACTATGTGTGCAATAAGAAAACCAAGTAACAAAAAAATAGGATTGTACACTCCACTTCCTATTCCTTCTAGACCATGGGAAAGTGTATCTATGGATTTTGTGGGGGGATTGCCTATGTCTAGAAAAAATCATGATTACCTATATGTAGTTGTGGATAGGTTCAATAGTATGTGTGTTCTAATTCCTTGTAAAAATCAAGTCACAACTAAACAAACAACTCAAATGTTCTTTTAAAATGTATGGGTTCATTTTGGGTTACCTACTTCTATTGTATCTGATCAAGACTCCAGGTTTTTGGGGAAATTTTAGTCAAGCTTGTGAGAACTTATGGACACCAAGTTAAATAAGAGAACAACATTTCATCCATAGATGAACAGGCAGGTAGAGGTGGTGAACAGGAAAATAGTGCATCTACTTTGGGCATATTGCAACAAACATCCTAAGATTTGGGATGAACATTTGTGTTATGTACAACATGCGTACAATCGAGCCAAGCATTCTTCTACTCAGAGATCTCCATTTGAAACATGTTTGGGGTACTTTCCAAAATATCCTTTGGATTTTTTCTTTGGGAAATACATTGCAACAGAAGGAAACAATGATGTGGACAGGGCTACAAAGTTCATTGAATGGATCCAGTTGATTCATTGGGCAATACATGAACAGTTGGAGAAAAGCCAAGCCAAGTACAAGGCGAGGAGTGATATGCATGAAGTTGATCATTAGTTAAAAGAAGGAGATCAAGTGTGGTTATACATCAGCAAGGAAAGGATGGAAGGAGAAGGTAAAAATATTAAACCAATTTGTTATGGTCCTTTCAAAATTTTAGACAAGATTTGTACTAGTTCTTTCCAGTTAGAATTGCCTCCATATATGCAAATTTATTCAGTTGTAAATGTGGAAAACTTGAGATTATATGAGCCTCCTATGATTGAGGATCAAGGAGAGAATGTTCATATTCCTACCATATAATATTTAGCTCCTGAATATATGAACGAGTTGTAGGAAGACACCATTTTGGACAAAAGAGTCCGTACTTCTCGCAGGGGCGACGTGGAGTATCTTCGAGTGGGATTGAAGGACAAAAATACAACTTAGGTCAAGTGGATGGAGACCAGAAAGGTGAGGACACAATAGCCTCTCTTATTTACCAACTCATACTAGACTTTTGGTGGTCCAAAAGCTTCAAAGTGGGGAGGAATGATCTAGAAGGCTCCCCAAGTTCAGATAATGCTAAAAAATGAAATTTCTCAGAATTGGATGAAACCAATTCCATTGTGTCCGTATCGTCGTGCTAATTCCATCCATATATTTACTTCCTCAAATGGATGCCGTATGTGAGATTTATCACACTTTGACCATTTTCCCAAACATGTAAAAAGTCAACAGGTTAACATGCAAAAAAAGTCAATGTTGATGTTAGCACGACGTCATGCTGACATAGCATTGAGACATATGGAAACATAAAAACAGGATGACTGGGAAAATGACAATGATCCAATCAGATATTGACAAGTGGCACATTCTCAGGCAAATTAAATGGTGCCAAGTGACCTAGGCATGGGCTACCATGTGGCACCCTATCATTTGATGGTTGGTCAAAATTTTTGGAGGTCATGGGATTCAACCCCATGACCTTTTCTAGGAGAAATTCCTTGGGGAAGGTCGGATAGCCAATGCGCCTTGGCTTGAGCTTGTTATTACAATTCCATTTAAAAATATTTAAAGTGTTGTTTATGTCAAATCAGAGGTAGAAGGGGGTTGGGACCTAGCCCCAACCTGCAAACTTATGATTATATATGATTATTATCGGATAAATCAGTATATGAAGACACTAACAAATCTCTCTAGATCCACTTGGATCTAGAACAAAACATGACAGGACATGACGCTTTCCCTAAGCAACTATCATTGAATTTACTACCAAAGGAGGAATGAGTGACATACCTTTATATCGCTTCCTTAGGTCTTTGTTGTTCCTACTTCACTTCGGTGCTCTTGCAAGATCAGATCCAAGACAACACAAACCAACCAAAGTGAATATAGTAAAGTATATTCAATGACAACCTATGCATATGATCAAGGAATTATGCAATAAAATAAGAATGATTTTATGGGAAAGGGACATGCCACTGTATTATATTAAATGAAAGTAGAAGATACAACCGGATCACCTTGATGTCGGAAGCTTCCTTTTGGTGGTCCTTTGTTCTAACAAACACTCTTTCTCCAAACTTGCATGAAGAAGATCCACTATGGCTTGATGGAAAAATGGAGGCCTCAATCATCAATTCAAACATGATTCCTCACACAATTCTGAATTTATTCTTTCATCAATTCTCTATTCAATCTTTCTTAACCTCTTCCTTGAGAAGCCTTTCATTATATAGGAGAAGGATAGATGGTTTAAAGGGATGAGGATGATCCCACTAAATCTGAGAAGTCAGTAGGATGCTAACCATGCGAATGCCAACTCATTTTCTAGAAGATCCTCTTCTAGAACCTTCGTAACTTCCTCTTCCTTTTAAGCTTTGAAATAGGTTCACACCCTACCTATAGAGAAGACTGCGAACATCTCACACTCCAAGTATAGGGTTACCTGGGAGAATCAGGGTTTCTCGCACCCTACAATACATGTACCCTACGAACTCATCTTAAAAATATGTTTTGTAGAAGAAGACAACAATCAATTTTCTCAGGCAAAAGGTCCTTATGAGAGCCTAAATACATAACTGTAGAGACATCACCAGAGTGACCAAAATAATGTGTAACAAAATGCCCCCCAAAGTATGAGGCCTGAACTCGTGACAGTCGAAATACTTTGTAAAATGCGTGTAGGTGTCAGAAACAAGGAGAACACCTAATCAAAAACCTGCAAACAATCAAGCATCTACAGAATATAATACCAGTTCTAAGGTAGGCATTCCCATGCTCAGACCACAAATGAATGAAATCATAAATGTAGGCCACGACCACCAATCATACACCATGGATCCATGTCACTAAAATGCTACATAGCCACCAAGAATACACTGTGGATCTATGTGTCGATACAAATCATAAATACTCCATCACAACTTGGACCAAAAGGATGAGACCCAGGATCTTCAATCCCATCATCTGAAAGTACGAATCTAGCCATGTGATTACATGTGTCAAAGTCGAACATGGTAGAAATCACTTGATTACCGGTCATTGATGAAAACCGTTAAAAAGTGCAAGGGAAATCACCATTGATGTCAATGAATCCCAAGGTACCTAAGTAAAATCCAAACGAATGCGAATAAATGAGATGAAGTCGAACACTCGGTGGAATCTCTCAATCAGGGACCAATGATGTGGATCCACTGTTGAAAGCGAAGAGACCTGCCATTAAGGCATGCAGGTTCTAAGGTACTAAATGATTTCTAAGTCTTATTCTCGGATAATGAGTTGGAGTCGATAGAAAAAGACTCATCACAGGAGGGCCTTGATGTATCCCCCATCAATGACCCAAAATAATTAACATATTTTGAGGGTAAGTCAAAGTATGAATATGATTTGAAATGGACACAGGGAAGGCCGACATGGTAAGAATGGACAACTGCAGATGGCCGAATCAATGGAGGGCTTGTTTGGACTTCTCTTGAACATATGAACGACACGACAATGGTCTTGGAAGCATTGACTCAAAGGCGACCCAAGATATGACCTTGTAGTAAGTTAGACGAGAGACAAATGGATTTCCCAACCCAGATTCAAATGACGAACAAGGGGTGTCATGTTCAAGAGCGATGCTTACTGCTATTAATACAAATACTAAAACACATCCCTTTCCCAAAATTTCCCCCACCATTTTTGGTGAGTACCTCTTTATTTTTACACAAGCTTGAGGGGGATAGCATATGCTTGTCGATATAAGATCATCCTTCGGATGAGTCCCTCAGAGTACATTTAATGAACCCTAGGAAGGAGTGGTTTGGTCCCACAAAGGGCCTTTCGATGATTGTTTAACGAGTCCAAAGATAGAAAATTCGAAGGTTTTTCATGTTTTGAGAGTCTAAAAAACACTTAAAGAGAACTTTCCCAGTTCCTTTTTCATAAATTAGTTCGAAGAGACTGAAAAAGTGATAAACTATCGCTCATCGAATGTTTTCTTCAAATACTTTTAAGAGGGTGAAAAGAACAAGATCGCTCGACAATCTTTTCATTTTTATGGAGCGTGAAAAGAGCTTAAAGGATACTCCCTTATTTTCATTATTTTCGTGTTACCATGATGAGTATGAAAAGATGAGAAAAGTATACTTGGTTGCGTTCTCATGTATTTTCAAGCACGAGAATGAACGAAGACTGAGCTCAAGGTTTTTCCTACAAAACCCTAAAAAGGTATTCGTATATGGGATGAAAAAGGAAAAAATACTCGTACACCATTGTTCAAGCCTCTAGGTCATCTACCTGCGAAAAACCATACTCACAAGGCCATTATGGTATTAGGTTTTTAAGAAAAATAATAAAAATAATATAAAAATCAATGAGAAATAGTAAAAAGGTGAATAAATATGGGTGAAAAACCCTTTTTACCATTTCATTGTTACTTTGTCAAAAACTTGTCCAACACACCTTTTTTTCCCCCAAATTTCTTTGCTCGATTGCGGGAGGTACAAGCGATCATTCGGCAAACGGTTTTGGCCAACGAGGTAATCTCCTAATCCTTCAACTTTTTCATGGATTAAAATTGATTTTTATTGGTAAATTTAAGTGTTTGAGTCCATTTTAGAGCCGGTGGGTGCGCTCAGGCATTCTCGTAGGTGGGCCATTTAGGACCTATGAGAACCTAAGATTCTCGTAGATGGGCTTCAGTGCACCTGCATGAATCTTGCGTTGTGTGCAAGCGTCACCCGTGAGGGCCAAAAAATGGATTTTCATGCATGTTTTTACTCAATAAAAATTTATGCAAGAGGTTAAAACAAGTTGTTAACTTCCTTCTCATGGCTCCATTGCAGGTATTGATCATCACGATGTTGGAATGGAGGGAAAGAGAACACGAGGAGGATAATGCCATTACTGAAAATGATCTGGGTAAAGTTGTTTCCCTCCGGGAATGTGGGCTCTTAAAATTTTTCAGGATCACAAGCATGAGATCCCAACTCAAGTTGTTAGAGTACCTGGTCCACATGTGGGATGTGGATCAACAAGTATTTCATGTAAGGGTCCACACACTCATATTAGATATCAAGGATATCTACTTTATGATGGGGTTGTCATGACATGGATACCATGCTACTCTGAACTGAGGTAGAGGCAACGAACTTCCTATGAGTGAGTATGTTCGCCAATATTGTGTTCCCGAGGCAGAGAGAAGAAAGGGTAAAGTTTCCATTTGGGGTGTCCAAAATTTGACCTTATGGACTATCTTTTTCACCATTGCATGCATGGCTAGGAGAGATTCTCCGCACATGGCTCTGCAGAGCTATTTACAATATGAAATAGAGTGCACAAAGCCTCGAGTTTTCAACTGGTCGGATGCGGTTCCCTGTAGTATGAAGAGGAAACTGACAAAGTGCAAAAGGGGTAACCTGAAACAGTTCGGGTACAGATCACTTTTCGTGTCATTCTTCCTTGAGAGGGTTCCACTGCTGCGTCTACAGGTAGATTGGGGTTTACCAGCCCCACAGGATCTAAGGATGTTGAGGTGGTGTAACCTCATGGCTTGGCACGTAGCGGGGCCTATAATCAAATATAACGATTAGTTTTTTGACTGGTTGAGGCCCCAGATGTTGATGATCGATGACTATGCATATTTCGGCTTGGATTTCCAAGGAGATCTAGATTTGGTTCTGCCTGAGGATGCTTCGTGGGGTGACTTAGGTAAGAAGTACACATTTTTTTCTTTTTAATGTTTTTTGCAAATTTTATTATATAAAATGTTTTTATGTCTTTGATCCAAGGACTAATCAAAAATTTCTTTTGACCACAGATGTCAGGCCATATCGACCTCTTGGAACATCACCCATTCAGAGATGAGGAGAAGTGGCTCCAATGGCAAGATGGGATGCTGAGGACTACGAGGCAGTTGAAGATAACTTAGAGGGACTAAATACAGATGTACGGGACATTGCTATTGGGGATATCCCAAGGCATTATCAATTCCATACTGTGGGCGTGTCTGAGTCTCTTAGTCAACTGATCTATAGGGTAGCCTGAGTAGTTGTATGTTACCATGAGCGTCATCCATGATGCTAATTTGTAGAAGCCATGGGCTTCATATATTTTTCTATTTTGGTCCTGGACAAAAACTTTTTGTAAAACTTTTGATTGTTATATATATATATGTGGCTTCTACCGGCTTATTTTATTTTGTATAATACATGTGATGTGTGATTGGTTTTATAAAAGTCTCAGATATCTGTCTAACACATAATTAGCTAAAGCACCAGGCAATGTATTTAGACATCTAGGAATGTGTTGATATTCGATATAATCAAAATGACATTCCAAGAGGCGAATTCGTAGATATACCCACAATAAAGTAGGACTTCAAATAGCATAGACATTACTTAAATGTAGTACTACTAGCTGTGAATCAAGTTGTATAACCAGGTGGCAGATACCAAGTGAAATAGCATTAGTCAAAAACTCGATGACGGTGCTATATTCTGTGATATTATTGGTTGTACGACCGAGGAAAACACCTCGTAGGCTGATAAGTTCATTTGTAGGTGCATAAATTGCCCATGCAGCAGAAGCAAGGTTCTGAGTACTACGACTAGCGCCATTGGCGAAGCCAATGTGGGGTAGCCGAAGACTTTGACATCTGGAAACCAAGCACAACGCAAGGTAAGCAGTCGAGGGAAGAAACCAAATAATGAAAAATCACACTAAAGTAACACACAAAAAGTATGATACAATAAAATACAAGCACTCATGCACATATGATCTAAGAATAGTACTTATTTAAGTAAATCCCATTTCGGGGTTCACTCAAAGGGATACTGTCATAGTCCACTAACTCGTAGGCTCCTTTCTCCAACACTCATATGATGATATAAGGACCTCACCACATAGCCTCAAATTTTCCATCTCCTAGCACATCTCGATCTTGTTCATAAAGGAGAATCAGATCACCTTCAGAAAAAAACACGTGGCTTGTCATGTTTGTTGTATTGGGATTTGACACGTTTCTTTTGGGTTTCTATAACTAGGGTGGCATCGCGACAGGTTTTGTCTAGTTTCATAAGATACAATAGACGTTCTTCTTCAACATAAGTGTTCGGGAGAAGTTCAAAAGCTAGCTTTAAATATGGTATCTCACATTAAATCGACAAGATGGCTTCGAGGCCATAAACTAACTGGAAAGGTGTAAACTTGGTAGCAGACTTGACGGATGTCTGGTAAGCCCACAATGCTGAAAAAAACATCGTGTGCCAACTCATTTTGTGAATCCCTATCATTCGTCGAAGCATGGTAATGAGGACTTTTTTTATTTCTTCAACTTGACCACTGGCCTATGGGTAATAGGGCGTTGAGTTTTCATGGTGAAGACCCAAATTTTCGGTGAGTTCGAACATAATGAATTTTCTAAAGTGGCTACCATGATCAGTAATGATAGCTTGAGGAACACCAAATTGAGAAATGATGTGATTGAATATGAATAGTGCTGTAGTCTTTCCGGTATTGTCGAATGTAGGCATCGCCTCCACCCACTTTGTAAAGTAATTTATGACTACAATAATGTATCCATGCCCCTCGACCGAGTGAGGGTGACATGTCATGAAATTGATACCCCATTTTGCAAAAGGTCCAACAGAGACTACAGGGTGTAGAGGAGCAGGGTGTGATCGTATTTTTTTGTTGTATGTTTGACAAGCGTGGAATTTTTGGACAATGATAATACAATCGTTGAATAAAGAAGGCCAAAAATACCCAGCTCATAAGATCTTTTAGGTAGTAGCATACCCAAACATGTGACCACCACATGCTCCAGAATGGCAGTCATTCAAGGATTTCTTAGCTTCGTCAAAAGTGAGGCATCGACGAAAAATGGAGTCAATCCCACGACGATAAAGAGTATCACCGAGGATAATATATTGATGGGCTTGGTAATGTATTCGACGATAGTCAGTGCTAGACAAATTGGGTTGGAAAGTCCGAGTCTGGAGATATATAATGATATCCCCATACCAAAGGTCATCGGAACTGATCAGAAAAAGGGATTCATCTGGTAATGAATCCTCTGCTACATTTTCCGTCTCAGAACAGGGAAGGTCGCATATCAATTTGGAAGACACCAAGGATTTCTTGGGCTTAGCGTGTTCAAATTCTAAGTCAAACTCCTGGAGTATTACGATCCCTTTGGAGTATTTCCCCCCTAGCAATTGGAGTGTAAGAATGTGCTACATAGGGTTGCAGTTGGAAATCACAATAGTCTTGCGTAAAAGGATGTAGTGCAAAAAATGTTGAACAACTTGGATGCCGTCCAAGGCCAGTTTTTCAACATGTAAATACTTGGTTTCGGTAGTCATGAGACTCTGACTCAAATAATAAATGACATGTTCGTCATGAGAATCATCCTCCTGGACTAGAACCATATCAATGGTAGAGTCCGAGGCTGCAAGATACAGGAAATAATCTCAACTGTAATCGGGTGGGAAAAGTAGTGGGCTACAGGTTAAAGTCAGTTTTAAAGCTTCGAAAGCTTTGTTGACAGGGGTATCCCATACAAACTCAGAACCTTTCTTGAGCAGTCGAGTAAATCCGAGGGTTAACTCAACATAGTTTTGGATGAAATGACATAGAAAGTTTGCCTTCCCTTGCAAACTTTGTAGCTGGCGAAGTGAAGAAGGAGGAGGGAGATTTAGAATCACCTCGACCTTCAAAGGATCTACCCGAATCCCTTGACGTGAAACAATAAAGCCCAAAAGTCAGCCAGATTCTACACAAAAAACAAATTTGTGTAGGTTTAAGCGTATAAGGTAAAACTGATATCGGAGGAAAATGGCTCGAAGGTGTGCTGGATGATCGACACAGTGAATGGAATTAGCTGGTAGGTCATTGAGATATGGTTGGAAAATGTGCTTTATATCATGAAAGGCATAAGACATAGTACGTTGAAAATTTGCGCTGACATTCTTTAAACCAAAGGGTAGTTTCTGGTAGGCAAAAGTGCCCCAAGGACAAATAAAAGAGGTCTTGTGTTGGTCAGCGGGTACGATATTAATTTGATTATATCTGGAAAAACCATCCATCAAAGAGAATATTTCACTCCTGGCACAATCGTCGACGATCTTGTCAATGAAGGGGGTGGGAAATTTGTCTTTAGGAAAAGATTTTTTAATATCCCTATAATCAATGCACACGTGGATCATAGCTTGTTTCTTGTTAACTGGAACAAGATTGGAAACCCAGTTAGTTAGAGCCATAGGGTAAATAAATCCATCTTTAAGAATTTTCTCAACTTCAAGCTTGATAGAAGATGCTTTACATGGGTGGACCGGATGAAGTCGTTGTCGGACGAGTTTAGTGCCCAGGTATGTATTAATCTCGTGTACAACAATGTCAGGGTCAATACTAGAAATTTCTTCATAGCTCCATGTGAAGACACCACGAAATTCTTGAAAAAGAGACTTGTAGGTGACAAATTTTTCATTGGAGCACGAAGCTCCGATATGCACATTTTCAACAACTCCAGGTTTAATGGATATGTCGAGGGGGATGGTGGGTGAGATATTACTTAAGTTCATTTCATAGAACATATCATGTGTAGACTTGGGAATGGTAGAAATGATGACAACGGTCGACAAAGTCAAGATCCATTGGTAACTCTTAATGGTGTGTTTTTCCAGGAAGAGAATGGAACGATGATGTCCATCGTCCCAAGGGGTATCTTCCATGGACATAACAAACATAATCATCTCGTCTGTAGGAAAAATGACATGAAAAGGATCCAAAGATAGATCACCAAGAGAGGGGGTAGAAGGGGTTGCTGATTGAATGGTTTGATAAGTGGATTCGACTGGACTTAAAGGAATTTGGTCACCATAGCAAAGATGATCACTGGGGTTGGGTACTATCCATGGGTCATAAGACACAGGGGTTTCTTGAATAGAGGTGGAAATCATGTTGATCGAGGTGATATATGGATGTGGAATAGCAAGTGGTGGAATGGGGAAAGTACCCATCAACAAGGAATCTTTACGAAGACCCACACTGACCTTCTCATATCCAGGGGGTGTTTTTGCAATGAAAGGTATGTTGATGGTATGTGTATCATATTTAAAGAAGGCCAATTGGTCCATCGTAATTACTTTTCCCTGATGTGGGAAACATACGACACAGAAAAAAATGGACACAACTGCACGCATGGAATCGATCTAGCTACGACCAAGTAGAAGGTTGTAATCATGAGGAGCATCAAAGACATCAACTTCAACGTTTACCATTTTGCCTTCTAACGTAATAGGTAATGAAGGGAGGACATTGTAAGGCTTAAACCCATATCCCTTGAAGGATTTGAGCATGTTGTGTGATTCAGTTAAGGGAGGAGAGACGATGGATTTCCAACAGGCAATAGACATGACACACGTTGAGGTACCCTCATCAACAATTGTTCTACAAATGTTCTTGTCAAAGACAATAACTTGTATTTGAAATGAGAGTTGAGGGGGTAACCTTGGAATGTGATCTTACAAGTCAAAAATTATTAAATTTGTATCCGTAGGGTCGATTCCACCAATAGCTTTCAACATTGCCTTCTGTTGTGTGGGACAACTCTGAACGACTTTGAGGGCTGACATCAGAGACGGTGCTTGGGCTAGATCTTCTACAATATTGTAGTTCTAGGCAACACACACAAGAGGATTGAAAGAATACTTTTGAACAACACCCTTTGGGGGAGGGCGAAGAACTATGTCTAGGCTCGGTCATTCGAGATGAAGAGGACCATTGGTAGGTGGAGCCGATGGAGATGGTTGGACCAAGGAAGGAGGTATTTCATCAACCTTCTCTTTAGAGGAAGAATAATATTTGGCTCGAGTGGTAAGTGTGACATCATTCTTCTTTGAATCACCTGTACACATTAAGACATAGGATGTAGTGGGGGGGGAAGGTTGGTCATGAATGACCAATTGGGCTTGCTGTTGAGAAGGAAAGGGTTGTGACAACACAACCAGGGTAGGAGGTTTCGGGGTCCCTTGAAGGAACTTAGTAACCTCGGCTTGTCTCGAACAATCCTTAGTGTAGTGATCATCACCATAGATAAGACAAGGGTATCGAGGTTTGTGCTTATCCTTATCATCAATAGGTTGTGTTTTGGTATTCTTAGATTGCGGATTATTTTTATCCTCCTTATTCTTACCCTTCCCTTTTTGGATTTATTCTTTCTGGAAGGGGTATATTGAACATAGTTCACCTCAAAAGTTTTACCAGCAGGAGGAGTAGGAGACAGAGCATGTTGAACATTAGAAGCAACAGACTTGGGGTTGGTGGCAGATGCTTGTGCAGAGTGGGGTTGGGCGTGGAAAGTGCCAATCACACCATCAACCACATGAGAAGCAGAAGGAGTAGTTGAAGTAGCAGTAGTAGAAGGATGAGGTGCGTTAGGGAGAAAATCATAAAGATTACCAGTTTGTGAGTAAATGAGGTCAAGGTATTGAGCATGATTGATCACCTGTTATTTTGTGACAACTCCACCCATGGCGATGTCATGAGTGATATCATTCATGAATGATTTCGTGAGCCACTTTGCCAATAAATGATTGGGGAGCTCAAGTTTGATGAGACGCCATCTCCGTCACCACTCATGAATGTGATCAAAGATATGAGTGGCTTTGGTTTGTTTGAAAGAACTCAAAATTTTGGTTCCTGTTTCGTATCAGATCGGTAATTAGTAGTGGGTGAGGAAAGCCATGGAAAGGGTGTTAAATTCAACGAATAAACCTCATGGTAATTATATATACCACTTCGTGGCTGAACCCGTGAGAGTTCGTTGAAAAAGACGTAAACGAATAGAGTCATCCATCAAAGAGTTGGATGAACACCAAAGGTGGAAAGTCATTACATGATTGTTCTGGTCCTCTCCTGGTTTACGATTGAACTTTGGAATGTTAGATGGTAGTTTGGATGGTATGACGGGCCATTGAGGAGAGTGACAGATAGGATCGTTTAAAATTCTAGACAGATCAGGGAGGTCCAGGGTGGCTAAGAAGGGTAACTGTCTATTCACGTGGGGGTACTGGTGACTTTGGGGAGGAAGTACTATAGGTATACCAGTAGGATCGTAAGTAGTTTGCATATAATGTGAAGATCCAGGTAGATTCAGTTGTTGGTGTGGAGGCATGTAATTTATAGGGTTGTATTGGTTAGGGTGGTTCCCTTTAATAGGGATGTTGGGTCTAGTGTTCAAGCCCCAATTGGAATTGGATGGACCTGGATATGGTTGGCCCGTACTAGGGGGTATGAAAGAGCTAGCTTGAGGCTGTTGCCCCCTAGTTGATTGAGGATTATTTTGGATAAGATAGTTCCAATATTTTTCCAAGGTTGCAGGTATATTCTGTCCAGGGGGTGGGGTATGTGGGGGTTTCCCTCCAATCAGAGGTTGCGTCCCAATTTGGATTTGACCTCCAAAAGGGGATTGCGTTTGGCCTCCAAGGTGAAATTGTTCGCCAATAGGAATCTAGTAATTAGGTGTGAAATACTGGGTGGTTCCACTAGGTTCGGTTCCTCCGATAGGGGATGGAAGAGACCCTATGGAAGGGGGTTGAGGAAGTGTTGGAATAAAACCAGGAACAAGATGGTTCCCATAAGGAGTGGAAATGCCCGAAGTCCCAGAAGGGATTTGTGTAGGAACAAGAATAGAAGCATTCAATGCATGATATCCAGGGGGAAGCGTTGGGGCAAGTTTGGGTGACAACGGTGTGCCAATGGGGGCCTGACTAGCCACCGTATTCTTGGTGTGAAGATTCGTAGTATCTAGGACCATTGTATAATGGGCCATTTGAAGGGGGACAATCAAGATATGGTCGGTTGGCTAAGCGTCTAAACCAGAGAAATAATAGGCAATAGTAAAAGGTATCACGTCTGGATCAGATGTTTCGAGTGGCTCAGGTGTGACAGTGATATCAACGCCTGCTCCTGAGCCAAAGAGATCCCGTCTAAAAATGCCAGTAGTCCAAAAATGATCCTAACCTCCAGGGCCTATGAAAGGTCAGGTTGGTAATCTAGAAGACTCAACAACAATATCCGTGGATGAATTCACTCGAACAATACGTCTCACAGAGTTGGGAGGAAGTTGCAAGCCCTCTAGAGAATCTGTAATTCAGAATTGGTCTAAAGGGTTAGTTCCTTCCACTCGTGGAGTGGCAACGTCTTGGACTTCACTCTGTTGAGGAGAGCCCTCTAGTGAGTTGGTAGGAAAGGGTTGAAAACCTTCCATATCTTCTGGGAGTAGTCCTTGCATTCTACGTGAGCAATGTGGAGGGTCAATGGTGATCGAGCTGAAATCTCATGAAAGAAATTCTATGGCCAATCTTATGGGAACAAACAACACGCACTAGTAAAATCTAGGAATAAAAAACCAAGCAAACAAGACCTTTCTATCTCGAACTCACTAGTTGGTGATGAAATCCAACATCGCGACATCAAGACAAGAAGGGGCTGGGCTAGGGTGGAAAAGTTATGTTGACGACCTGCTTAATGGATTTACACCCTGGTGCAAGATCCCACACATAATCGTGGGTATACCCTCCAAGGAGCCCGAGTGAGTCTGGCCAACGTCGATTCTAGGTACTATGAAGAATTACCCCTCCACAGTCACCTTGTGTAAGATGCTAAGAATATAGGCTACTAAAGTTACCACAAAAAACAATGATGTTTGGGGGAACAATCGACAGTCTGATCCACACGCAAGGGCAGGGTATCTAGCCTGAAATCAAATCGAGAGGCTTCCACTCATCATTGTGGGCATACCTTCAAGAGACCCTGTTACACATTATTTTCGTCATCCCTATGATCGTTAATGATGTAAACCTATCTGTTTCCTTCAAAGGGGTCAGTGGCCTGAGTTCCTAAAGAGAGAAGGGAGAAGAACTTCTCCTGAGAAAAGAAATTGCTTTTTCCTATGTAAAAACCTTATAAAAAGGGAAGTTCGCAGGTTGCTATATAGCCAGGGTGCGAGAATGACCCATTCTCGTAGGTTGCACTATAGCCAGGGTGCGAGGTGTTCACAGGTTGCTATATAGGCAGGGTGCGAGAATGACCCATTCTCGCAGGCTGCACTATAGCCAGGGTGCGAGAATTCTAGCACGTGGGAAAAATGAGCGATTTCTCGAATCTTCTAGAAGGAGAAGCCTCTATGGTGAGGTGGCATCCGAATGGTTTGTATCTTACTCGCTTTCATGATTTAGTGGGATCATCCTAACCTCCTCACCTTATCTTCTTCAACTTATAAAAGGAGAGGAATTCTCATGGAGAAAGTTAGCTTTTGGTTGGCTTTGAATTATTAGCTTGGTTGGAGTGGCTTTGAGATTTTCTTTGTCAAGATAGATTGTGAGTAGCTATCATATCTATGGTTTCAGAATCCTTGGAGAAAGAAGTGTGTGGGGAACGAAGGACAGTTGGAAGGGACCTTACGACATCAAGGCCATGGTTGTAATCTCTCTTTCATATTTAATATGATACAGTAATATTATTCTTTCCTATAAAGCTTGTTGTGTTTTATTGTATGATTCATTGATCACATACATAGGTTTATATTGAGTTTATGATATCTCTATCACTTTGGTTGGTTTGTGTTGTTTTTATTTTGACTGCACAAGAGCACTAGAGCGAAGCAGGAGCAACAAAGACTATAGGAAGTGATCATAAGGTATGTCCATGATTCTTACCTCTTAGTAAATTCAATATTTAAAACTTAAGGAAAGCGTCCTATTCTGTCCTGTTTTGTTCTAGATCCAGGTGGATCTAGGGAGATCGGTTTGTGTTCACACTTACGGATTTATCCAATAACATACCCCCATAATACGTGCAATCTCTACATCGAGATCAACAAAGCAGGGTGAGTAACTCTGTCAATCTCATTGCGACCTCAGGTTTGACCCTTGTGTGAGAAGGGCTTCCCAGGACAAAATGTTGCAAATGGAATTTGACACTCCCTATCACAAGATACTATTGTGTGTTTTGCGTTTTGGAGAGTGTGTCTCACTGCCTATTCCAAAGATCTAGCCTAGCTAATGTTGGTGTGAAAGAGCCCTAGAAAATGTTACTAGTTGAATTTTAAAGTTGCACAATATTATTAAAGGCCGTTGTTATGCAAAATGGAGGCGGAAATGAAACCAATGTTGTGTAAGACTCTGATCCAACAATTCCTAAATAGAAATGAATGATACAAACTTTTGTTCGATGAATTCTATCTACAACAGGGAAAGAGGAGTTTTTTGGAACAATGCAAACTATGATGTATGATCTCTTTTGAAATGTAGTACCAAATAATCAATGACAATGTGAATTCACTATTCATTCTCTTTAAATACTTTAACACCAATATTTTCTGAATAAATGATTGCTTAAAAGAAAAAGACTTTAATTTTTTTTGTTTAGAAACCAAAAAATAGGGATGGAACTAAGAAAAAGTAAGCAACCAATGAAAATAAAATACTCAACAAACACCCAAGTCGATCTTTCAATGAAGATAAAAATAATAAATTGACAAGAAAAGATCTCTTCAAACACACATGGACCAAAAAAATTTCCAGGCAACAAGCAATCTAAAAGGACAATTAATCCCAACTTTTAATCCAATCAAAGGCTTTTGACCAAACAAGCACTCAGATTTCAGAATTAGATATTATACCCTTGTTGATAAAAGGTTAAGAAGCAAAAATTGGGAAAACGAGTAAGAAGAGTTTTCGATCTCTGAAAACCAATCAATCGCAAGATTTGAAGTCAAGAAACAGTCAAACAATGGAAAAAGAAGTTCTTCCCAGGTAAAAAAAAAAATTTGGGCATCAAAAAGAGAAGAAGACCTAATCCAAAACTTTTACAAATGAGTTCGCAGCCTGGTAGTGGGTTACAGTGCGAGAATTAGGGATTCTTACAGTCTAGATACAGGTAGGGTGCAAGAAGTTCACACTGAACTGAACAGTAGGGTGTGAAAATCAATGATTCTCGCAGGCCACAGAGAGGTACAGTGTGAGAAGGTTTGTAATCAAGAAAAAATTGGAAAAATGACAAAAATTTTGAGTTAACTTTGGGGTCCAGAGAGTCTATAAGGGTTTCCTGCAGGCTCAGACACTGGTTGGCAATGAAAAAAGTAGGTTAAGAGAAAATGGTCAAAAAAAAACCACAAAATGAGTTGTATCCCTAGTGGAATCGCCAATTTTGTTATCGGATAAATCAGTATATGTGGACACTAATAGATCTCCCTAGATCCACCTGGATCTAGAACAAAACATGACAGGACATGACGCTTTCCCTAAGCAACTATCATTGAATTTACTACCAAATGAGGGATGAGTGACATACCTTTATATCACTTCCTCAGGTCTTTGTTGTTCCTGCTTTGCTTCGATGCTCTTGTAATATCAGATCCAAGACAACAAAAACCAACCAAAGTGAAGATAGTAAAGTATATTCAATGACAACCTATGCATATGATCAAGGAATTATGCAATAAAATAAGAATGATTTTATGGGAAAGGGACATGCCACTGTATTATATTAAATGAAAGTAGAATATACAACCAGATCGCCTTGATGTCGCAAGATTCCTTTCGGTGGTCCTTTGTTATAACACACACTCTTACTCCAAACTTGCATGAAGAATATCCACTATGGCTTGATGGACAAATGGAGGCCTCAAGCATCAATTCAAACACGATTCCTCACACAATTTTGAATCTATTATTTCATCAATTCTCTATTCAATCTTGCTTAACCTCTTCCTTGAGAAGCCTTTCATTATATAGGAGAATGAGAGATGGTTTAAAGGGATGAGGATGATCCCACTAAATCTGAGAAGTCAGTAGGATGCCAACCATGTGAATGCCAACTCATTTTCTAGAAGATCCTCTTCTAGAACCTTCGTAACTTCCTCTTCTTTTTAAGCTTTGAAACAGGTTCACACCCTACCTATAGAGCAGACTGCGAACATCTCACACTCCAAGTATAGGGTTTCTTGCGAGAATCATGGTTTCTCGCACCCTACAATACATGTAGCCTGCGAACTCATCTTAAAAATATGTTTTGTAGAAGAAGACAATAGTCACTTTTCTCAGGCAAAAGGTCCTTATGAGAGCCTGAACACAGAACTGTAGAGACATCACCAGAGTGACCAAAATAATGTGTAACAATGACCACATTTTTAAGGGGGCACTCCACTATTGCCCGACTACACTCTAGATCAAGCGCGTAGATGTTAAGCACCTACCCTCCATATATTCAAGGGCAGTAACCATGGTTTGGGCACACCTTTAGGGCGTTTTCATATCACCTTGCAACATATGACCACTATTTGTAGGCTAAGGGACATCGCACAACCCTTAGGGGGTGGATCTTGGCCTTTTTACACAATGTGACCCTATTCTGGAGCGTGTGCCCATCCTTAAGGGGATATTTTTGATTTTTTGTTACACAGGTGGGTTTTTTGCCTATAGTTTGGCCCATATTGGGCGTTTTTGGAGATTTCTTGGCCATTTGGAGGGGGATTTGATCCCAAAAAGAGGCTAGATCTTCGTGGGAAGTTGGGATTCCCCAGCTGAGCCTAAAAACTATACAAATCAAGCTTATTGAGATTGAGAGGGTACTTTTTATGCATTGAATGTAAAGAAGAGTTGGAATTTTCGACACATTTCTCATGTTTTGAGGGACATTTTGTCATGTTTTGAGAGGAGTTTATAGAGGTATGTGTGCATATGCATAAGGAGGTCTTGTACAATAGATCATAAGCCTATTTGTAACAACAAGGAGCGATTTTAAAGAGAACTTGAGCATTTGAAGATCAATAAAGAGGTCCTCCAATTGGAAGTAGGCCCAGATACATAGCCACATATTGGTGAACTCTGTTATCAAGTTCTTGTTGTCTTTGTATCTTTCTTATTTTGGTTAACTTATCTTATTTTCAACATGTTTATTGATGGCCGAACTCTTTAATAATTCATGAGCATCTTGTTAATGTCAATTTGTTAATAATTCCTTCCATTTTTGGATCAAAGGAGGCTCCAACCCCCTAGTTTCTCAGGCTACAACTTGAGGGAAGCTTCAACTCCCCAATTCCCTAGATACAACTAGAAGGAGGCTAAATCCCCCTATGTTCTTGTTGACGGGCATAAATGACACATCGTTAACTGGAAGGTTAGATATGGACCGAGGTTGTCTAATTAACTCAATCCGTTTGGTATGATCTGACCTGACGGGTTTAATGACTACGTTAGCCAACTGAAGTCCTAATAATAGTAAAAGAAATAAACTAATCTAAATCTATGATTCTAACAAATGATATATTACTTACTAATGTTTATTAATAAAAAACGTGAATATACAAATAATTATAAACAATCTATATACAGTTTACAAGGTTTACTTGAAATCTTGTGAAAATGAATGTTCATAACAATGTTTCAAAATAAGATAAAGTAAGAACAAAAATATTTTTGTTTTCTTAATGTTTAAATATTTTAAACTAATATATACTAAGAAAGTACAATGGAAACAATGAGACAGAAACAATCAAAGCTAATTAATGCAATCATCATCTCATTCATATATAAACAAATCTAAATAAAAGAAATCAATGCACCTACTAAATTCATATCTCCATATTTGTACGAGCTCCTCTTAACCCGTGTCAAGTGTAAACCTATGACAAAAACAAGCATAATACTTCCTGAAGAAATTCAAGGAAGTGTTTCATATTTTGGAGCGAGTTTATAACGACAGAAAGACAAATAATTATATATCTTGTGACCTTGAAATGTCCAATAAATGAAAATGAAAGAAATTCAAATTCTCAGGAATGGTCTTATCAACTATCTAGAATCAAATGTAAACTCAAAATACTTGAATAGATGATCAGTCACAGATATAAACTAAACCAAAAGATAACGAACAACATAAATAAAAGTATGATATAAAATATTATGTGTAGAACTGACTAAAGCTAATTCAACATAGATAACATTTCACATCAATAAATTACATGAGAAGACAATGAAAAAACACTGCAAAGTCTACTTGGAAGTGGGCCCGGATACATAGCCACATATTGGTGAACTCCATTATCAAGTTCTTGTTGTCTTTGTACATTTTTTATTGCGGTTAACTTATCTTATTTTCAGCATGGTTATTGATGGCTGAACTCTTTAATAATTCATGAGCATCTTGTTAATGTCAATTTGTTAATAATTCCTTCCATTTTTGGATCAAAGGAGGCTCCAACCCCCTAGTTTCTCAGGCTACAACCTGAGGGAAGCTCCAACTCCCCAATTCCCTGGATACAACCAGAAGGAGGCTAAATCCCCCTATGTTATTGTTGACAGGCGTAATTGACACACCATCAACTGAAAGGTTATATTCGGACCGAGGTTGTCTAATTAATCCAATTCGTTTGGTATGATCTAACTCGACGGGTTTAATGGATCCATTATCCAACTAAAGTCCTAAAAAAAGTAAAATAAATAAACTAATCTAAAGCTATGATTCTAACAAATGATATATTACTTACTAATGTTTATTAAAAAAAAACGTGAATATACAAATGATTATAAACAATCTATATGCAGTTTACAAAGTTTACTTGAAATCTTGCGAAAATGAATGTTCATAATAATGTTTCAAAATAAGATAAAGTAAGAACACAAATCTTTTTGTTTTTTTAATGTTTAAAGATTTTAAACTAATAAATTCTAAGAAAATACAATGTAAATAATGAGACAGAAACGATCAAAGCTAATTAATGCAATCATCGTCTCATTCATATATAAACAAATCTGAATAAAAGAAAACAATGCACCTACTAACCTCTCTTTGATCAACTAAATTCATCTCTCTGTATTTGTATGAGCTCCTCTTAACCCATGTCAAGTGTAAACCTATGACAAAAACAAGCATAATACTTCTTGAAGAAATTCAAGGAAGTGTTTCATATTTTGGATCGAGTTTATAACGATAGAAAGACAAATATTATATATCTTGTGACCTTGAAATGTCCAATAACTGAAAATGAAAGAAATTCCAATTCTCAGGAATGGTGTTACCAACTATCTAGCATCAAATGTAAACTCAAAATACTTGAATAGATGATTAGTCACAGATATAAACTAAACCAAAAGATAATGAACAACATAAAGAAAAGTATGATATAAAATATTATGTGTAGAATTGACTAAAGCTAATTCGACACAGATAACATTTCACATCAATAAATTACATGAGAAGACAATGAAAAAACACTGCAAAGTCTAGTTGGAAGCGGGCCTGAATACATAGCCACATATTGGTGAACTCCATTATCAAGTTCTTGTTGTCTTTGTATCTTTCTTATTGTGGTTAACTTATCTTATTTTCAGCATGGTTATTGATGGCCAAACTCTTTAATAATTCATGAGCATCTTGTTAGTGTCAATTTGTTAATAATTCCTTCCATTTTTGGATTAGAGGAGGCTCCAACCCCCTAGTTTCTCAGGCTACAACCTGAGGGAAGCTCCAACTCCCCAATTCCATGGATACAACCAGAAGGAGGCTAAATCCCCCTATGTTCTTGTTAATGGGCGTAATTGACACAACATCAACTGAAAGGTTATATCCGGACCGAGGTTGTCTAATTAATCCAATCTGTTTGGTATGATCTGACCCGATGGGTTGAATGGATCCATTATCCAACTGAAGTCCTAAAAAAAGTAAAAGAAATAAACTAATCTAAAGCTATGATTCTAACAAATTATATATTACTTACTAATGTTTATTAAAAAAAAAACGCGAATATACAAATGATTATAAACAATTTATATACAATTTACAAAGTTTACTTGAAATCCTGCGAAATTGAATGCTCATAATAATGTTTCAAAATAAGATAAAGTAAGAACACAAATATTTTTGTTTTTTTAATGTTTAAAGATTTTAAACTAATAAATACTAAGAAAATACAATGGAAACAATGAGACAGAAACAGTCAAAGCTAATTAATGCAATCATCGTCTCATTCATATATAAACAAATCTAAATAAAAGAAAACAATGCACCTACTAACCTTTCATTGATCAACTAAATTCATCTCTATGTATTTGTACGGGCTCCTCTTAACCCATGTTAAGTGTAAACCTATGACAAAAGCAAGCATAATACTTCCTGAAGAAATTCAAGGAAGTGTTTCATATTTTGGAGCGAGTTTATAACGACAGAAAGACAAATAATTATATATCTTGTGACCTTGAAATGTCCAATAACTGAAAATGAAATAAATTCCAATTCTTAGGAATGGTGTTACCAACTATCTAGCATCAAATGCAAACTCAAAATACTTGAATAGATGATTAGTCACAGATATAAACTAAACCAAAAGATAATGAACAACATAAAGAAAAGTATGATATAAAATATTATGTGTAGAACTGACTAAAGCTAATTCGACACAGATAACATTTCACATCAATAAATTACATGAGAAGACAATGAAAAAACATTGCAAAGTCTACTTGGAAGCGGGCCCGGATACATAGCCACATATTGGTGAACTCCGTTATCAAGTTCTTGTTGTCTTTGTATCTTTTTTATTGCGGTTAACTTATCTCATTTTCAGCATGGTTATTGATGGCCGAACTCTTTAATAATTCATGAGCATCTTGTTAATGTCAATTTGTTAATAATTCCTTCCATTTTTGGATCAAAGGAGGCTCCAACCCCCTAGTTTCTTAGGCTACAACCTGAGGGAAGCTCCAACTCCCCAATTCACTGGATACAACCAGAAGGAGGCTAAATCCCCCTATGTTCTTGTTGATGGGCATAATTGACACACCATCAACTGAAGGGTTATATCTAGACCGAGGTTGTCTAATTAATCCAATCCGTTTGGTATGATCTGACCCAACGGGTTTAATGGATCCGTTATCCAACTAAAGTCCTAAAAAAATAAAAGAAATAAACTAATCTAAAGCTATGATTCTAACAAATGATATATTACTTACTAATGTTTATTAAAAAAAAACGTGAATATACAAATGATTATAAACAATCTATATACAATTTACAAAGTTTACTTGAAATCTTGCGAAAATGAATGTTCATAATAATGTTTCAAAATAAGATAAAGTAAGAACACAAATCTTTTTGTTTTTTTAATGTTTAAAGATTTTAAACTAATAAATACTAAGAAAATACAATGGAAACAATGAGACAGAAACAGTCAAAGTTAATTAATGCAATCATCATCTCATTCATATATAAACAAATCTGAATAAAAGAAAACAATGCACCTACTAACCTCTCATTGATCAACTAAATTCATCTCTCTGTATTTGTACGAGCTCCTCTTAACCCATGTAAAGTGTAAACCTATGAAAAAAACAAGCATAATACTTCCTGAATAAATTCAAGGAAGTGTTTCATATTTTGGGGCGAGTTTATAATGACAGAAAGACAAATAATTATATATCTTGTGACCTTGAAATGTCCAATAACTGAAAATGAAAGAAATTCCAATTCTTAGGAATGGTGTTACCAACTATTTAGCATCAAATGTAAACTCAAAATACTTGAATCGATGATCAGTCACAGATATAAACTAAACCAAAAGATAATGAACAACATAAAGAAAAGTATGATATAAAATATTATGTGTAGAATTGACTAAAGCTAATTCGACACAGATAACATTTCACATCAATAAATTACATGAGAAGACAATGAAAAAACACTGCAAAGTCTACACAGGACGAAAACCAAAGAATAAACTGCTTTCTCATATAGTTTCAAACATAATATGTTCATCATATGGTCCAGGAAGAACTTTTGGGATAATAAACTCTTAAAGATTGAAAAAATTAATATATAAATGATAGCAATTAACCATGTATTGATAAAATAGACCAAAGCTAATTTAAATCAATGCATAATCAATTATTCAAAGAATATGAAGATATTATAATGAAAATAAAACCATTTTACTCACAGGACAAAAACCATTAAGCAATCTGGAATTTCATATTCTTCTTTGAAAATACTCGTCCATTCTCCCACAATTCCAACCATCCGTTACTCCATTTGAAAAGAAAAATGTTTACAAAAGAAATAATATACAAAAGAGAAAGGATAAAAATCGTCCTCTCAAATTCTTCGATCCTTGGCTCTTAACTTTCTCATATATTTATACAATGAATGAACAGTCTGGGCGTCACTAATAATTTCCGCCACCTAAAATATTCCTCGTAAAGAGACACCAATATATCTCAAATCGTGCATTGTTTTGAGAAAATTCCCTTGTGTAAGCTAAATGGGTCCATTTTGGAAATGGGTTTTTGACCGTTTTTTCAGATTCCTCACGGTTTGGCTGAAATCAATCCCACAAAATTGTTTGTCTGTTCTTGACGCATTTCAAAATTTTATGTGTTGTTGCTCATAAATTTATTTGCAGCAATCCAATATTATTTTTGGATCAATCATCTTGAACGTATTTAGATAATAAAATCAAGCCATGATCAGATCCATGCCAAATAACTAATAATAGAAACACGTGAAACAAAAAAAAACCTAAATTTATAACCAAAAAATTGTGAATAAAACAAAATATAAAACAATAAAATAAAAAATAAATTTAAACTAACTAGAAGTTCTAAACAAACATTGTTTATATTTTCCTTTCAAATATGATCTTAAAATTCTAGAAACTTCAAGTTGATGGAGAGGAGAAAAATATTAATTTTGGGTTTTCACAAAATCAAAGAAATGATAAATAATTCTTTTTATTATTATTATTTTATTTTTATTTTGAAATGAGATGCAAAACTAACAAAATAATTTAATTAATTAAACCTACCAAATGATTTTGTGAAAATGATTGTTAATGAGAAAAAGGCGAAAACATAATCATAATTTAAATGAAAGTAAAAGTTGATAAAAAATAAGGTTTTCGTTTAAATTAAGATTTCTATGTTCGTCTCTGTTAAGGTCCTAACCCGCACATAGGTAAATCAATGTATTCAGATGTAATAAAGGTCAATATTAATAAGACCTTTCAATCAAATAGAATAAGGCGGATGCAAGAAGACCTAATAGAAGATTCCGCTTCTAGAAGGATCTTCCTCTAGATGCTTCTTTTTAGTATAAATAGGAGTCGAGGGTATGAGAACCCTAGCTTGGATATTATTGTAACAGAGCACTGCTCGATTGGAGGTTGCCCCCTTGAAGAGGCCTGTGAACATT
>ML793223.1:241637-254277 GCA_009831015.1 Picea engelmannii
CTTCTAGAAGGATCTTCCTCTAGATGCTTCTTTTTAGTATAAATAGGAGTCAAGGGTATGAGAACCCTAGCTTGGATATTATTGTAACAGAGCGCTGCTCAATTGGAGGTTGCCCCCTCGAAGAGGCCTGTGAACATTGCTATTTGATTCAAAGTGCTATTTCTGTTGCTATTTCGTATATCATTTATGTGTATTGTGAAGATTATGCTGGATATTCTACTGTTATTCTGTCATTTCTAGCATTTCGTTTCTGTTCTGCATATTTTATATATCTGGTATCTTGTAGTCTCCCTCATTCAAATTTGATCAAATGTGAACAAATGTCATAGAAAATATGTGTTGCAATAAAAACTCTCAAATTATGAAGCTCATCCATCAACATTAAAACTCTATAGAAAGAAAAATGAAATGACATTTAAATTTCATGAAATTCAAACCAAACAAAAGAAAAGAATATTAAATCAAACCAACCAAGATATTATTTGATGAAGTATTGAACCCATTATTCAAAATAGTCAAACTTGCTAATGAGAAAAATAATGAACACATAATCATAATTTAAACAGAAGTAAACAATTGATAAAAATTAACGTTTTTGTTTAAATTGAGATTTCTATGCTCGTTTCTAAATTTTGACATATAATTTTGTAATGAATGTCTCATACTATAGTGAATGTATTAAGTTTGTCTCAAATCAAGTCAAGGTATGGAACTATTTGAAAAGGTTCATTCTGTAGCTCATTATAATTATCAAGATTCTAATGGGGGCCCTTTAAATTTTGTAAAAATTTAGGGGGAGTTGTTGGGGCCCAATAGTTCTCTAGCTACAACCACCTGTCCTTGCCCCATCCAACTGCCTATTGAGCACTCAACACACCCTAAAAATCCTTTGTCAAATTTTACTTTTTGGGTACCACTTGATCCTTTGCACTACCTAATTCGACTTCATTATGAAAATGTTGCCTTTTCTTATCATCTTGACTCTCATTAAGTCTTTCAAAGTTTGCTTGAATCTATGAAAAATAACGACTTAAAAGACTTAAATTTTAAATAAAGAATCAACAGCCAAAACATTTCACCCGATGTGCCCAAATTCGGCATCAGAAGGAATTAAGAAGTTTAAAGGAATCCATCAGACAACCTCAATCGTTGAGCCCCGATCTTCATCGGCTATTGATGAAAGGAATATTTCCTTCACAACGAGCATCGCACAAGGATATCACCAACAACCAATCCCCTTCAACATTGGTAAAAGGCGAAGAGAGTAAACGTTAGCAAAGAGAGAAATGATATCGCCGATAGTCGATACCCAACGTGCTTAGAGAAATAGGAAGAAGAACAAATCACGACCAACATTTGAACTACGCTAAAAGGTTTTTCTTTGATTTCTGACTCCCGAAATGTTTCAGCATCAGGAGGTTTGAGGAAACCAATCCATGGGAAAACTAGTGATAGTTTTTTCTCCTATCGCCGATCCTCGATACCTTGTCGGCATCGGAGAGTCCAAGTTCATGTTGGAGCGCACAAATTAAATAAAGCCTCGACCTCGATTAATACGCATGGATTATTCTTTTGTCCTCATTGACTGATTGGACAACCTTACGATCTAAGTTTTACCCCGAGTCATTTTTATTTCCCAAGGTCCACGTCACACCCAGAGTCAGTTTAGTCACAACAACACCAAACGATGAAATCAATCAGTAACAGATTCTTTCTTTCTTTTTTAAGAACAAAGGAAATGCATACACAAAGAAAAGAAACAATACATCCAACTGCTACAACTAGAATCCTTTCATAAAAAAGTTTCAGGACTTTTGCATTAGAATAAGCTCAAATTACATACAACAGACACTGTCTACACTATTTGGTCGGGTGAGGTTTTCTACAAAATTGACAAGATCAATGCCATGTATAAGAATACAAAAAATAGAGTTCGTTAATCATTTTTCCTTTACGCGTTAGCAAGTTCCTCGCAGAGTTTCTCCCCGACTGCTTTACATTCTCTGAGGTATTTCGCATGTTGTTCTTTCGACGTTATTTGTGCTTCACACAGCTGCACAATAGTATCCTACACTTACCAGAGCTTTCTCTTGAGCCACGTCAGGTTCCCTTCATGACCTTGCGATGCCGACACCTCAAGGGTCTTTCCTGCCAATTGTCTTCTTAATTCTATGTTTTCTTGGTAGAGTTCGACAATGGAAAGTTGCGCCTGTTTCAGCTGCTAAGTCAACTCTCGAACATTAGTGTCCATGACATTTCTCCTCCTCGTTCTTCTCCCGCTTTCCTGACTTGTGCCTTCGACAGGCTCTAACCAAATAGCGTGCATAAGTAATTCCTTAGTGACCGATATTGCACGCATCTTGCTTAAGACTTGGGTTTCCCCAGCTTCCTTGTTCTTCCTTGGCCTGCCCCTTCTCCGAGGTATCCGTTGTTGGGGAGGCATGTCTTCCAATGTATTTTCTTTCGATGTGTCTTCTTTCACTTCAGCCTTCATGAGGTGTGATACCATCATTTCCATGTGCATATGGGAATCTCCCTTTCAAACCTCGAGGTTGCCCGCTGTGAGTAAGAACGAATCCCAATAACTTTGGGGATCAGGCCTGGTGCTTCTATTGCTTCACTTGCCTCTTATTATGTTGTGAGAGGTTCCCATGGTGCAACATGTATCTGTCTCATACACAGGGTATTTGGTGAGGGCTTGAGGCATAAAACTTGATCAACCTAGGCTTGCGACACGAACCACCAACAATGCATAAGCTCGACTAGTGAGTAGAATGCATGCAAAACATCCATAATTTATAACTAAGCGTGCACTAGGTGGAAATGTGCTAGGGAACACTGAATTTATGGCTACTGGATGTTTTGAAGAAAAATAAATATTTTCTATGGCACATCTATGCGACCAATACGTTTTGGGGTGTGTAAGGTACAATCGTTAAGAGTTACAGGGCATATGTGATACAAACACCATGATTTCTTATCTTTCCATCCTCCATGATGAGCTGATGATGGTTGCTGCACTTGCTGATGTGAATTCTATTTAGACCACTTGCCTCTAACTGAAGCACATAATGACTACCCTTATGACATGACTTGACTCATTTGGAACATACTCATAGTCTTAACACATGTTTGACTTTGACATCCTTTCTCGACTCCAAGGGCCAACTAGACACTAGTGTGACTTTGACTCTCATGATTATTCCTTAATCTATATTTCATGTTGTGGCACACTGAGATTCACCCTAATCAGAGAAAAATGACAGCACTAACATGAGCGAAGAAAGCAATTCAAAAGCTGCAGGGATCCCGTAAGTATCAAATAACCAGGTTTATCCATATTTACAGGTACGTACCAGTCTGGATTTTTCATGCTTACGCTTCATACATATATTTTACCCAACGTTTATCTATGCATATTCTTTAAAGGATTTTATGTTTTGATTATAGAAAATATTCCTTCGAGCACGAAGAGAGCCAGGTCAAAATCAACAAGGAAATGAAAGATATCGGAATCCCCGAGTTTGGCACACCCACCGACTTTGTTGACCTGGGCGACATAGTCAAATCACACACTGAGAAATATTCATCATTGGCTGAAGAACTAGAAAAGGTGATAGATGCATCACTAGGTCAAGTGCAACAGTTTATGGAACACCTGATCAAACCTTGGGCTATGCTGCAATAGTTAAGTGCCAGTCTAGTCAAGTATCGAGCACATGCGGTAGAGATAAGAGAGATTTACGTGGCCTCGATGGAACAACAAAGATTCCCATAGGCCAACACTTGTGAGGAGTTGTTCATCAAGTGGGTGAAGTACAAGAAGAGACACCCTCTTAAGTGATATCTTGAGATGACTCTTAGACAAACTAATAGGAGAGAACACCACATGGTGAATTTTGTTTTACTTATCTGTACTTTAGCCGTTATTTTCAGTCAATTTTATGTTATAAATAAGGGCATCAATCGATTAGTTAAGGGTCGATGGTTGTTGCAAGAAACTCTCATTTCTATTTTTGTTAAGAATTATTTTGGAGCTGCCTTTAATTGAGAAGTCCTTCTGGACCAGAGACAAGTGTATGTTTTCATCAAATGTGTGTATGATTGGATGTGGAGAAGAACTATTTCCTATCTCATCTCACGAATGTATGCAGTAACGAGTAAGAGCTATTAAATCTATTGATAAGTTATCTTATGCAATGTTTTACAGTTCTTTCTTTAATGATGAAAATAAATTGTTGTGTTATTATGTGATGGATGTTCGACAACATAAGTATTCCAATAGAGAGGGAACACCTTCAGTAACCAATCACACAACCAGATCAAAGATCAACACACCGATGTTTTCACGTGGTAAAACCCCTACGGGGAAACATCCATGGCCCCAACCAACGCAACCACTTGGAGCAGTTTATTAATGCAAAGAAAAATATTACAGAGAGATTTTACACGAGAGTTTCTCACAATCGATCATCGGAAAATGACCCTCCATGCTCTTTAAATAGAGATCATGGACCAATCGGGTGTTAAGCCACAAATCAATGGCCATTAAGATCGAGGAGAGTATGAACCATCGAATCACTCTATGTCGGGAACATATCATGACCGTCGGATTTACTAACTACAATTGCATACTAAATAAAAACACTATAAAACACACTTTACCTAACGACACAATAGACCAAGTAGATATTTCTAACTCCTAAGTGTCTAAATATCTTAACATCCCCCCTTAAGAACAACTTGGGATAGGATTGAAGGATTTACAATAGTGACACAATAGGAGAAGGAAGGAGGCATTAGAGCCTATCCCCCCTTAATGAGAACTTCCTGAACTCCTAACATAGATCGAAGTTTGGAAAACTTCACTTCTGTAAGATACTTTGTGAAAATGTCTGCAACTTGATCTTCTGTAGGGAAAAAGAGCACTTCAATAACTTGATCATGAATGATCTTTCTGATGAAGTGCATGTGTAGCTCGATGTGTTTGCTATGCTAATGTTGAAATGGGTCTTTGGCGAGCTTGATGGCACTCTGATTGTCACACCAAAGGTTGGTCGGATGTGGGTGCTGGAATCCAAACTCTGAAAGGATTTGTCGAAGCCACAGGGCTTCCTGACTTGCATTTACCGTTGCTCGGTACTCTGCTTCTGCTGAAGAAAGTGCAATATCCTGTTGTTTCTTATAGGCCCAAGTGATAGGTCCTGAACCAAGGCTAAAAACATAACCTGTAGTAGACTTTCGATCATCGGGGTCACCGAACCAATATGAATCAGTGAAACCAATCAATAAGGGAGTCCCCTAGAAACTGTAATGTGTCCCGAACTGAACTGTACCACAAACATAGTGAAGTATCCTTTTAGCTACTTTCCAATGGATTTCATGGCGTGTTTTCATATATCACACAAAAATACCAACAACAAAGGAAATATCAAGACGGGTATGAGTCAAGTATAAGAGGCTACCAACTAACTGACGATACAGGGTGGCATCAACCTCAGGAGAAGTATAGGTGGCAGAAAGATTGACTCTAGAGTGGAAGGGAGAAGGGGATGGTTTACAATTGTCCATGTGAAAGTGACGAAGAAGGTCACAAGAATACTTAGACTGGGAAAACAAAATTCCTTCATTGGTTTGCAAAACTTGGAGGCCAAGGAAATAGTGCAAAAAGCCTAAGTCTATCATTTCAAATTTCTTCTTAAGGCTAGTTTTCACATGGTTTAAAATTTTTGAGTCACTACTAGTAAGGATAAGGTCATCAACATAAAGGAAAAGGATTATGAGATGTCTTCCTACTTTCTTGGTATAGACATTAGGATCAAAATGGCATCTAGAGAATCCAGTGGCAATAAGAAAGCTATCCATTTTGGCATACCAAGCTCAGGGAGCTTGCTTGAGACCATAAAGAGATTTCTTGATGAGACAAACAAGGCTAGAGTCATTCTGGACATATCCAGGAGGTTGTTCCATGTAGATTTCTTCTTGCAAATCTTCCTGCAAGAAGGCGGATTTAACATCCATCTGATGGACCTCCCATTTATGTGAGACAGCAAGGGAAATAACAAGGAGGATGGAATTCATTTTTGCTATAGGGGAAAAGGTTTCGTTATAGTCAATTCCTTCAACTTGGATAAATCCTTTGGAAACTAACCAAGCCTTGTGTCTTTCAACACTTCCATATGATGCATACTTAGTTCTATAGACCCATTTTCATCTAACAAGTTTTCTTCCTTTTGGAAGAGGTACAAGATCCCAAGTATCATTTGCCATTAAAGAATGATACTCTTCATTCATCGCGGTATCCCAATCTGGAGGAACTGAAGCTTCTACAAATGTCTCTGGATCATGAGTTTCTAAAACTTGAGCCAAAAGAGAAGAGGCTCACTGGAACTGTGAACATGTCCGATGTGATTTGAAGGATCACCGACAAGATCACCAACTGCTTCTCATGTTGAACAGACCCATCAAGGAAGCTTTGGAGCTGGTGCTGGTTCAGGTTCAAAGGACTCATCTAGAGGAGGGTGAGAAGGCGGAGGTGGATTTTCATCCTCACTGTCATCATCTGAAGAAGAACCGAGATCATAAGAAGGCACAAATGTCGAATATGGCTCGTAGGACGAAGAAGGCACAATCGCCAATTAGGCTCAAAGGACAAGATATTTTCATCAAATTTAACATCTCTTCTAATAATAATTTCATTACAATGTGATTGAAGAAGTTTGTAACCTTTGACATCTTCAGAATAACCAACAAATATACACTTCTCACTTTTAGGCTGCAATGATTTCCTTTTCTCATCAGGAATGTGAGCCCATGCTATACTGCCAAATACATGGAAGTGACTTACATTTGGTTTAATTTTAGTCCAAACTTCTTCCGATGTTATATTTTTAAGAGCATTTGTGGGAGTGAGATTGACTATGTAATTTGCATAGTTGATTGCTTCCACCCAATGCTTTAGACTTAATCCCTTAGATTGGATCATACAATTAGCCATTTCTTTTAATGTGCGGTTCTTTCTCTCAGAAACAACATTTTGTTGTGGTGTATATGGAACAATGTGTTGCATTTGGATGCCCTGTGTAGTGCAATAACTTGTAAAATTATTGTTCACATATTCGCCTCCATTATCTGTTCTTAACTTTTGAATTTGATGTCCAGATTGCTTTTCTCCAAGGGCCTTGTAGGCCAAAAACTTGTCAAAAACTTCTCTCTTAAGTTTTAAGAAGTAAACCCAAGTACGTCTGGAAAAATCATCAATGAAAGTTAAGAAATACTTGCATCCAGAAAAGGAAGGAGAAGAAAGTGGACCACACAAATCACTGTGAACAAGCTGTAAAGGGCCCGAGGCATGTTAAGAAGCACGTTTGTCAAAACTGTCCCGATGATGTTTGCCGAGAACACAACAGACACAAACACCATCTCTACATGAAACAAGAGGAAGACCAGTCACCATCTGTTGATTACATAGTTACTGCAATGAGCGATAGTTTAGATGACCAAACCATTCATGCCAAAGTTTCCTCAAGTCATCGCTATGAGAAACAAAAACTGATGAAAAAGTTGACGACCCAAAGTTGTCAAATTTGTACAACCTGGTAATATCATCATCAATTCCAGTTGCAAGAACATACTTAGGATCATTTAGATCCTTGATTACAACTTGGTGAGGTGAAAAATCTACGGTTTTACCTTCACCTGAATGAGTGATTTGATATACTGATAGAAGGTTACAAGAAATATTTGGAACACATAATACATCATTGAAATGACCATTTTCTACCTGAACTGTTACATATCCTACAACACTAAGAGATCTATCATGACGAACAAATATTTTCTTGGTGTTACATTCATTTAGAGCAGAAAATATAGCTTTATCCTTATCCATATGATAAGATGCTCCTGAATCAATAAGCCACTCATCATAAGAAGAAGTAGTATTAGAAGGTGTATTGAAGGAGAAACTAGAAGCAAAAAGTGCATGTCCATGAGAAGAAGAAGAAGAAGAAGAATCAATATTGATGTTGTGCTTCTTCATCACTGCTTCTAAGGCTGCCATCTTCTTGAAACATTTGGACTCATCATGACCATCTTTATCACAAAAGTTCCAATGTCTGTTAGGATTCTTACTTTTATATTTTGCTCCTTTGTCACCATTAGGAGCTGAAGCTGTCTGAGCGGGTTTGGGACCCTTATGTTGTTTGTTGTTGTAGCGAGGATGTTGCTTCTTGGGATACTTGGGTTTATCTTTTTGCTGGGCAACTAAGGCTTTGTTGGAGGTACCTGCAGTGTTCATCACTCTAAGTTGTACAAGCTTATCTTCCTCTCTAATCAAAGAAGCACAAAAGGACTCAAGAGTGGGTTTTTCATAAGCTTTCCCTAGAGCCTCTCTCATGGCATAAAAGGTAGATACAAACACATAATATGCACTACCTAGCTTAGAAAGAATAAGATATATGCAATGCTCTTCCTCCATTTTTATCTTTCATTCTTCACATAAAATTCTGAGTGTTTTAAACTTAGATAGATAGTCTCCAAGGCAAGAAAAATCACTTAGACTCAAGGTCAGTATTTGATTTTCTAACTGTTGTGCTCAAATAATATTGAGTTTACCAAACACAGATTCAATCATGTTCCAAGCTTCTTCGGGGTTATCAATTCCTTGAAGGTGGTACCTTAAATCAGGAGAGACTGACATTCTGATTAGTCCATGTGCTTCATCATTCCTATTATTCCATTTGTCTTTCTTATTATCATCAGTGGGTGTTGTTTCCTTTCCTAAGGTAATCCGGTATAGGCCTTTACTTCTTAATAAAGATTCCATATGAGATTTCCATTGGAAGTAGTTGTTGCTGGTAAGCAAGAAATTACTTGTAGAAGCCATATTAAATATGCAGATAATGTGGATTTAAAAACTGAAACTAATTATTTGGATGGAAAGATCTCGAAAAGTTATGCGGCTTTAAAAAAAACGGCACTAAAAACAGACTTCCGATGTGAGAGTTATGCCTTTTTAAAAAAAGTCATAAACAATAACCAAATAACCACGTGATAGTGTAAGCTACTTTATGAAGTGACCCACTTTTATAAAGAGAAGTGGGGATCACTTTTACAATGAAGTTACCTTATAACAGAAAAGTTGCATGCAAAATAAATAACTCTAAAATAAAATATAAAGCTACTTATAGTGATTCACTTTTATACTTGAAGTGAAATGCACTTTACAATTTTTAGCATGAAAATTTTCAAAAAAAGTAACAAAAGAGAGACTTGAACTCAAGACCTCTTACTTAATAAGGCAAGATTTAACCAAATGGTTTAGAAAAACATATTGTAATGTTCAAAAGGAGGATTGTTGTTGTTGTTTATTAAGGCAAGTTTTAACCAAATGGTCTAGCAAAACATATTGTAATGTTCAAAAGGATGATTGGGGGTGTTTTTGTTGTTGTTGTTGTTGACATCTTTAGAGAGCATGCTAAAAAAAAACTCTTTTCACATAAGAAAAAAATTTCGCTTCTCGATGACAACAAGGGTTAGATCTCAGTTAGCTTACCCAGAAGATGCACCTTTTCCTATTTGTTTCTTATTTGACGAGATTGCGTAGGGCGTGGGGCAAAGAGAATACACAGATCTAAAAGAGTAGCAACCCGAAAATAAAAAATAAAAACCGAAATAAAATCAAAATAAAACTTTGCAGAAATTTAAAAAATGCATATTCAGGCTTTATACCTCCGGATCTGACTGTAATGGCTTTATCTTGGGCAAACGAAAACCTTTTCAAGTGAAATGAAAAGTGTTCCTAAATGAAACGAGTGCTCCAGACGCAATGGAATGGTCTTCTCAGCCTAGAAATGCATGAAAATTCCAAAAAATGGAGATGAGGCAACTCATCTTCACGATCTCGATCTACAACAGGAGCGAGTCTTCAAACAGGCTTTGATACCATGTTCGACAACACATGTATTCCAACAGAGGGAGAAAACCTTCAGTAACCACTCAAATAAATATATCAAAGATCAACACACCGATGTTTTCACGTGGTAAAACCCCTACGGGGAAACATCCACGACCCCAACCAATGCGGCCACTTGGAGCAGTTTATTAATGAAAAGAAAAAGATTACAGGGAGATTTTAAAAGAGGGTTTCTCACAATCGATCATTGGAAAATGGCCTTCCATGCTCTTTAAATAGAGATCATGGACCAATCAAGTGTTAATCCACAGATCAATGGCCGTTAATATCGATGAGAGTATGAACCGTTGGATCACTCTATGTTGGGAAAATATCGTGACCGTCAGATTTCCTAACTACAAATGCATACTAATGCATACTAAAGAAACACACTATAAAACAAACTTTACCTAATGACACAATAGACCAAGTAGATCTTACTAACTCCTAAGTGTCTAAATATCCTAACAATGGATGATTAGCATTGAGTGAATTATTTTGCTTACCATTATTTATCACATGCATGTTTTCTTTTGATAATTTGTATCTCAGTTAGTAATTGGAATATTCACATGGTTAATGTATTAGTACTAGGCCTATGGTATACAATCATTGTCTGCATGCTAGGGTGTAAGGGTTATCCCAAGCCCAACCTTTTCTCCAGTAGTTTAGTTTGTTCCCACTTTTGTTACCTAGTTGGTTTATACTGACTTATATTATAATCAGTCTTGCCTAAGAGAAAACACAAAAAAGAGAACGTCTGAACTGAAGAAGAGATCCTTCACAAGAAAATGTAAATCCCATCGATTATTTCGGTCGAATCGCAAGATCTGGAGAACCATTCCACCATTAAACACTGTAGAGTCTAATTGGGCCTTGGTGGTGGGTTTGGTTCCTGCTATTGAGTTAAAGGGATGCAAGACCCATCAACACTGCCCTGACGTATAAGTAGAATGATGGAACCACTGTCACACTATCACTGTGAGATATATTGCTATAAACCTGTACCAATAAACCTGCACCAAACAACCTGTACCAATAACCTGAACCATGCATCAACCATGCATTGACCTGTATCTCAACCTGTAATCAACCTGTACCATAAACAAGTGCATCAACCATGCACCAACCTGTACCAAACAACCTGTAATCAAACTGTACCATAAACCATGCACCAACTTGTACCTCAACCTGTAATCATGAATAAGTGCATCAACCATGCACCAAACGTGTACAAATAACCTGTCACAACAAATTATCCAAACAACCTATCAGAACAACCCGTCTCATCAATATTATCAACCAAATTAGATCTAATCACCAAGATAAATCACCAAGACAAATCTCAAAGATGTGCATCAACCAAGCATAACACAACAACTCATAATCATCACCAAGATCAATATGTGCTTCTAATAATATACCAATACAAGTATGCTACATCATCCATAAACCATGTTTCAACAATAATACTAACAAGTGCCTCCAACCATGTACCAAGTATGTTCCAATCATGTATCAACTACTCATCAACTATGACTCATCAAGATGTACCAACATCATCAACTATACACCTCATGTATGTGCCAACTCATCAACTACTTGTCTCAACCATGTACCCAACATGTACCTCAGCCAAAAGACCTCATCAATTTCATCATCCAAATCTGATTTGTAACTCTGTAATAGACCTAGTGTATATGATCACATACCCGCAAACCTTCCTTAACTTTAACAACAAGAGACTAACATTTTCATCAAACTTTTCTTTAGTCTCACATGACTAGTTTTGGATTAGTCAACAACCCTAACTTGAAATAATCATAACTATGTACCTATAATGAATAAATATATAAAAATAGTACATAATATTATTCAGTGTGTTTTATGCAGTTCCTCCAGGTGTCACTGCTTGGAAGCTCTCAGAAAAGGAGTTATAGAAAAAATGGCACACCTTGTTGAATTCTGGCTTATTCTAGAGAGAGAACTTGTACAGTATGCTCTGCATAGAATATTTGGTGTATGGATATGAAAATTTTACACAGAATAATAAAGAATGTACTTTAACCAACACATTTGGTATTACTGAATTTGGATCTATTATGAAGAATTTATGATATTTTTACCCGAAACACATGTTTTAGACTAGTTTCAGGACTAGCCACAAACCCTATTTTCCATGGAGTGTAACTCCAAAACTGCAATGAAAAACAAGTTGAAATTCGTACCATAGCTACTTGGATACGTTGTCTCAATGGAGTCTCAATTTCAAGGCCTGAATAATTCTAGAAAAAAACGTTATTGCGAAAATTGTGAGATGACCTGTAAATAACATACCTTAGAAAGCATCATCAAAAGAATTTATCCTCCCTTGAATTTATGCCTCCTTTACTTCACATTCTCTCTGAAATTTGGCTTAGATATCCTTTGGTTGCCTCACTCACCTGTAGATATTCAATATTCTCAAGTGTGATTAAAATGAGAGATCCTTTCCTCTTATTTATACATTCATGTAGCTTCCTCAAGGGGTTACCTTTTAACCATCTTAACCCACTTTCCTTATTTTAGGGTTAACCAACTTCTAACCACTTGTCCAATTAGTAATTTATCCATTAAATTTATTATTTAAATAATTTATTTTGTATCCAATTTGACTTATAGTACACTCATCACTTCACTTTACCT
>ML793223.1:274333-290217 GCA_009831015.1 Picea engelmannii
CAAGAAATCCACATCATCAAAACAACAATGAAGTCATTCATGGCACTGAATTAAGTTCACAGCATTCCAGAAGGGTCAAAAACTATACAAAGTAACCAAAAATGGAAGGGCGCTTTACAGCAGCTTGGTGCGCGCGCATATGCACGGGACAAAAATGTGTTTCTAGCGCATGCGCACCCCGACGCGTGCCTGTCAACATAAAAAGCTGTGCATCTGCTAATACGGTGCATTAATTGATTAAGTCGGCCTCCCGACCGCCTATGGACCGGCCCCCAAGATGATTTGACCCTCAGATCAGGGTCGGCTCTGCAAATTCAGCGAATTAAATGACTTAAGTGAACCCTAAACAGGTCCGTGTTTACACCAGAAGCTGGTTACGTGACCGCCTGGAAAATGCTATAAATAGACGTGAGGACTCATTGTTTCAGCAGAGAATTCAAAGAAGAGTTACGTTGTCCAGATGATTCAGAGCCTAGCCTTTGACAACCAGTCCATCAGCTGTGTAATCCAGAGTTCTCTCACCACCCATTTCTGTTTTGTTCATTTTGTAAGGAAGGCATTCTGTTGAGGATCCCCGAAGGACCTTCCGCTGGAGGGAAGAGGAACCATTATCCCTTTCTTCAGTGTGTGATTTGGTTTCGCTAATAGATCAAGCCTTGAAACCATTGATAACTCCCTTGTCTCACATTTGACGTTTTTGTTTATTTTTTGAATTGTTATTTGCTTTCAGCTGTTAGATAGATTGTATTTGGTTGTGTTTTCTGTTAACCCTTTTTTCTTCACAGCATCCTGTTCTGCCTTGCTGAGCCCAACAAGGCATGCCAGTGCTCCCATTTTTGCTCACCCGGCGACGATTCGAGCACGAACAAGTTTGAAATTCAAATATTTCAAAATGTGTGCTAGTGTGCCCAACTGTCCTCCACGCTTGTGCTTCGCTGGTGATGCTCCTGCATCATACTCCCTTGGCTGAAAAATTCATGGGCTCCTGTCCATGAGCTCCTGCATCGATCATCCATGCTTCATCGACCTGGCTGGAATCCTCTGCTGGTCATCCTTTCCATTTCACCAAGTATTCAAAATACGTCTTCCTTCTTGTCTTCTTGCTAACTCTTTGATCTATGATCTTTTCCATCTACAACTTCTCTACTGCATGCATCTGTTTCTCCCAAAAAATTTTCCTTTGATATTCAACTCCTTCAGTTCCATCTTCCCTGTAAAGATACAGGTCAGAAATTTTAAATAAGGGCGATATACCCACATCTTCCGATAGCTCTAAATCATAAGCATTCTCACCCAACTTCCTCAAGATTTTACATGGCCCTATCTTTTTCAAATTTAGTTTATTATATGTTCCCCTAGGGAATCTTTTCTTCCTCAGATGTGCTAGAACTTGATCTCCAACTTCAAATTCAATCTTTCTCCTATGTTGATCAACTCTGCGCTTGTACTCACTGCTGGTCTTCTTCAACTGCTCCTTGATCTGATTGTGAAGTTCCTGCATCTCTACAGCGGAATATTCTTCTCCCGTGCTTCTAAACTCACTTTTCTTCATATCTCTTAATTATGAAACTCCTCTCAGATTCATTCCATACAAAATTTGAAATGGACTTTTTCCAGTGCTTTTGTTCACTGAGTCATTATAGGCAAACTCATACTGTGTTAGAATTTGATCCCACTGACTGTGGTGTTCAGTGACCAAACTCCTCAACAAATATCCTAGGCTTCTATTTACCACCGAGGTTTGTCTATATGTTCGTGGATAATATGAAGAACTAAAATATAGCTCTGTCCCCAAATTTTTCCACAACGTCCTCTAGAAATGACCAACAAACTTGGTATCCCTGTCTGAAACTATACTCCTAGGAAATCCATGGAGTCTTACAATCTCTTTGAAAAACAAGTTTGCAACATGTGTTGCATCACTAGTCTTATGGCATGGGATAAAGTGTGCCATCTTCGAAAACCTATCCACCACCACAAATATGGAATCATTTCTTCTTTGTGTTCTTGGCAATCCCAACACAAAATCCATGCTTATCGCATCCCAAGGCCTCTCTGGAATAGGAAATGGTTGATACAATCCATTGTTCTATTTCTTCCCCTTGGCATATTGACAAATCTTACAGTTGTTCACAAATTTCTTCACCTCCACTCTCATACCTGGCCAATAATATGAACTGGCTACTTGAGAAAATGTTTTGTCATGGCCAAAGTGTCCGGCTAGACCTCCACTATGCTTTTCCTTTAGCAAATTCTCCCTCATCGAGAATATGGGTATACACAACTGGCGTCCTTTGAATAGTAACCCATCTTGAATCAGATATTCAACCCACTAGATTCTGTCTCTGAGCACAAGATTCACACATGCTTCATATGCTTCTCCAAAGTCTGGATCACTGTGATACATTTCCTTAAGGTGATTGAACCCTAAGGTTTTGATTTGAAATTCCTGCAGAATTAAAATCCTCATTCTCAATGCATTAGAAACTTTGTTAGCATTTCCAGAAATATGTTTAATGACAAAAGTGAAATTTTGCATAAAATATATCCACTTAGCATGTTTCTGGTTTAACTTCTCCCGTCTGGTTATGAATTGCAAAGCATGATTATCGCTATACAAAACAAACTCCTTTGGTACGAGATGATGTGTCCATTTCTTCAATGCTTGGATTGTGGAATATAACTCTTTGTCATATGTGGAGTACTTCTGTTTAGCTTCATTCAACTTCTCATTGAAATATGCAACAGGTCTATTGTCTTGGCTTAAGACCACTCCAATTGCAATTCCACTTGCATCACACCTTACTTGAAACGTCTTTCTGAAATTCGGGAGAACCATAATTGGTTGTTTAGTTATCTTCTCCTTCAATATGTTGAAGCTCCTCTTAGCCTCCTCTATCCATTTAAAATACTCGTGTCTTTTCTTTACTATATCCATCATCTGATCATTAATCTCGCTAAAATTCCTGATGAACTTCCGATAAAAACTTGCTAACCCATGGAAGCTTCTTACCTCAAAGATATTCTTTGGTGACGACCATTCTTTGATTGATTTCACCTTTTCAGGATCGATATTCAATTATTTGAAGAAATAACAAAACCCAAATATATGATATCTATCTTCAAGAAAGAGGACTTTTTCAAATTGATTAACAACTTCTCTTGCTGCAGCCTCCTCATCACTAATGCTAAATGTATCAAGTGTTCCTCTTTACTCTTGCTAATCACCAATATATCACCTCTATACACAATCATGAACTTACCGATGAAAGCCTTTAATACTTCATTCATTAGCCTCATAAAAGTGCTTGGGGCATTCGTTAAGCCAAATGGCATAACAAGCCACTCGTATAACCCCTCATTCATCTTGAATGTTTTTTTCCACTCATCACCTTCTCTCATTGTGATATGGTGATATCCACTTTTCAAATATATTTTTGAAAAATAGTTATCTCCACTCAAGCAATCCGTCAAGTCATCCATCAAGTCATCCATCCTTGGTAATGGAAATCTATATCTGATGGTAATCTTATTTATGGCTCTCAAGTATGTACACATTCTCCATCCTCCATCCTTCTTTGGACTTAGTACAGTTGGTACTACACATGGACTCAAACTTTCTCTGACCAATCCTTTATCTAACAGATCTTCAACTTGTCTCTTCACCTCCTTATTGTCTTGAGGCATCAACCTGTATGCTGCTTTATTCGACATGCTTGCTCCTGGTATCAAGTCAATATGATGATTGATGCTCCTGATAGGTGGAAATGAGTTTGGAAACTCATCCACTACAATATCAACAAAGTTATCTAGTAGCTCCTGAACTTCCTCAGGAAAATATTCCAATGAAGTACTGGTAAGGATGACCCTTGGTTTCCTTACTACAACAAAATGCATCTCCTGTTCCTTCTTTACTTCATTCATGAGTTCCTTCCCACTCATGAGAAGTATACTCACGCTGGCTTACTATTTCACCTTCTTTTCCTCAATCAACAACAACATGTGTGTCCTACCATTTTTCTCTAAGGTGTATGTATTTCTCCTCCCATCATGAATAGAATTCCTATCATATTGCCAGGGTCTTCCCAACAAAACATGACATACATCCATAGGAATTACATCACACAGGATATCATACCTATATCCTCCTATTTTAAAATTAACTAGGCATTGTTGAGTAACTGTTACCTGATGATCTTTTTGCAACCATGAGACTTTTTACGGTGTCAGATGTGCAGTCGTCTCCAGCTCTAACTTATCCACCATCTCTATGGATACTAAGTTGTTAGTGCTCCTGCTGTCAATTATCACCTTGCAAACTCTGTCCTTCATTTTGCAATCCGTTCTAAACAAATTGTTCCTCTGCATTGGATTTTCGGCTTCTGGATATTGCTTCAAAACAACTTTCTTCATCATCAAGGACCTTACATCCTCTTCACCTCCTGCCTCAACATCTCACTTCTGTGCTTCTAAGATGTGAGATTCACCTCCTTTCTTTCTCTCGGGGCAATCCCAAGACATATGTCCCGTCTTTCCACAGGAATAACACCTTACTTATCCTCCTCTGCCTCTTCCTCTACCTTTGGGAAAAGAAATTATGCCACCACTCTGTCTTCCTCGGGAACTTACGCCTTTCTTAGAGTGACTATGTGGCTTGTTCACCTTGTCTCTAGGCTGCTGTGTTTTCTCCTGAGAAACTCCTTTGCCTCTATTCAAGCTTCGAACTTTGTTTTGCTGACTCTGCTTCCTGGCCAACTTATCTTCTGATTTCATTGCCATTTTATACGCATCCTCTATAGTCCTGAATGTCGTCATACTGAGTTCATCTTGAATTTCATATCTCATTCCATTAATGTATCTGGAAACCTTCTCCTCATCTCTTTCCCTCTGTCCAACTCTAATGTTCAATTTATATAACTATTCTGTGTACTCCTTCAGAGTCAATCCTCTCTGTATTAGGTTCTACATCCTCCTTAATAGATTTATCTGGTAATCCTTGGGCATGAATTTCGCCTTCAAATTGGCTACCATTCGATCCCAACTCTTGATCTTTTGCTTGCCTTTGCTTCTCCTGTTGACCTGCAGTTCATCCCACCATATTGCTTCATGTCCTTTAAGCTTAGTGACAACATGCCTTACCTTTTTCTCCTCTTAGACATCCTCACAGTCAAAATACTTGTCCATTTATCATATCCAATCAAGCAATTCCTCTGTGTCTAAATTTCCTTCATACATTGGGATGTCAATATTCGCTTTGGCACCCAATTTGAAAACTTCTCTCAACATGATTTCTTCCACAACGTCCTTAGCTACAACTTCTGCCTCAACCTCTATATTTTTAATTTTTTCCTCGCTGACTTCTCCACCATCAGATGCTCTCCTTTGTGTTGTTTCCATGGCATCCAAACTCGCACGCAATTCTCTCATCTCCCTTTCCATAGCTCTGTTGGCTACAGGTGGGTCAACACGTCTTCTAGGAGGCATTGTGTTGACATTTATCCTTCTCCCTACATATGTCAATTCTGTACTCTGCTCTGATACAACTCATGACACAAACCCCCTTCCCTCCAAAGAAATGCTTGACCTCCCGGTCTTGGATCATTTGGATTTCTGAGTCGGAGCGACTCCTTGGGTTTCTGCGACATCCAGAACTATTCCACCCACACACACAAAATCTTTATGCGAGTGACCACGAATGTGACTATGGGTCTACCACCTTCACGGTTTCAGATTTAAGAGATAACCTGAATCCTTTCTTCACTCCTTCCTGAAGCTCTCAACTCTGAGTCTTCGAACTTATGCCACACGTCTCCTCAGATTTTCGGCCCCACAATGGTTCAGACTTCGTGACCCCATGGAAATCTAGGCCTTTTCACTTACGATATCCACTCTCCCGATTTCCGAACTCTTGGATCTCATTGTCATGTGTTCTCTTGTGATCAACGATCAAGATTTAATCACGACTTCAGATTTTGCGACCCATCCTTTGTTAATTTTCCCACTCTTTGAACTACAAAATATTGAAATACTTCGTAGCTATCCTCCGTGTAGCTTTACCATATCTAACGGTCTAGAATTGTTCTTCTCCTTCTGAGAATGAATCTTTCACTCACTGGCTTTGATAAGAAATTCACGATCTCCTTTCCTTGAAAATTTTCGCCACTCTCCCTCCTGAGATTTCCTTCTTTTATTTGTTCCCCTAAACAATATCTTCGACCCTTAGTCGAATTATTGACCTGTGCACTCCTTGCAATAGGATTCTCTCCTCACTCACTCCTCTATGAATGATTTCGCACTCCTTCTGACTGTCAATGCACTCCTTGCAGATGTATAAGTTCCGCTATCTCTTATGATATTTTGAACTAAAAAAAACTTAGTTGTGCACTCCTTGTGGACACTATGCACACCTTGGACTCACTCAATAAAAAAAACCCATTTGGAAGTCTTCTACATCACACAAATGATTCATACATTCAATAAAGAAAATGCAGTCATGGATTCAAGAACATAAATAACAGAGAATTTGAAAATAACAGAAACTCTACCATTCTTTTAGATAGATACACCCATACACACATTTGGGACAATATCTATGTTATATTCCTTGAACTAAATCTTACATACATTCATACAAATTTCTCTGCATCTCCCAACTCTTATCTTAGAATGGTAATCTACACATACTAGATTCAACAATAGCTCAACAACAACAACCCTTGCTGGGAAATAATACTAATATTTATACAAAGAGGTTCTCTTCGAGCATTCCCTCCAACTACTATACGCTACCTTGAATGGAATTAAATTCTATCAACTACTTAACACTCATTACAATAAATATTGCATAAGACAGATAAGAATGCAACCTCCAAATCTGTATCGCAATCCGATCTACAAAAAAAATACATTCCCCCATTGATTTCTATGATGGCTCATCCTTCGAACATTTAAGACATCCATTATTCAAAATGTTCTGTCAGATATCACATTAATACATTGATCAATTTGAAATTCAAAATATTTCAAAATGTGCGCTAGTGCGCTCAACTGTCCTCCATGCTTGTGCTTCATTGGTGATGCTCCTGCATCAATAACTCTCTAACCGTGAGGAGTTATGTGACGTTCTACATACCACTGAAAATGGCATATTAAAACTCATACCATTATACATCAAACAAACTTGGGTCCATTACCCAAACCTTTGTGCTACCAGAATTTTCTACCGAACTTTCTCCAAGGGTTGACATCAATATACAATATCAATCACTAAGGGTTGAAATCAATATACAATATCACTCTCCAATGGTTGAAATCAATGAAAACTAAAAATCCATACCAACTTTCCATCAATATAATCCAACTATCTGACATGATTGTTTTTGGCACAGGGGTAGACCTAGGGTTCAACGCTTCAACAACGCACCAATAAAACCCTAACTACCGGCCCTTTTGGAAACACCTGCGAAGCAGGAAAAGTCTCACTCGAGGTAGAAGCAGGGGGGGTTACATGACTCAGGTGTATGTAACCAAGCTAGGATAGAGTATTCTAACAACAATTAAAAGGTGATATGCATTAGTTCATTAGATTTCATTAACATTGTTATCACTGAAATTTCGTCCGCAAATGGTTACAAGAATTCAACATCGTCAAGCAGTTATGAGGTTGTCTGTGGACTTGAATTAACACAAAATCATTCACAAAGGGTCAAAAACTATACAAATAGAGAAAAAATTGAAGGGTTCTATGCAGACACTGGGCACGTGCACACATGCACGAAACATAAACGCAAGATTCACGCACATGCGCACGATGCGTGACTATTGTTGCAAAAAGCCGTGCACCTGAGAAACGATGCATTTATGAGAGTGGTCGGCCTCCCACCCACTTCTGGTTCAGCTTCCAAGTTGATTTGACACTCAAATCTGGACTGGATTCGACTAGGTGGCTGGTGAAAGGCCTAGAAATGCCCTAATTAGCTTCTTTACACACTACAAACTAGTTGAACAATAACCCAAAGGAATGCTATAAAAAGGCCATGGCTACACTTCATTTTTCAAGGAATTTCATAGCAAAGTCATGCTACCATTATTCTCTTGAGGAATCTTCTATCCTTGCCAAGAGTATACTTGCATCATTGCTTTAGGCAATACATCTCACCCCTTGAGTGGATTAGCAAAGAATTCTTTCACCATTTTCATTTTCTTTCTCAAAGTTGTAAGAAGAGCTTATTTATGGGGGTCCAAGAGCCCTCCCTTGGAGGGAGAAGGGACTCATAGTCCCCTTGCTTCTTGGTGTTTTCTTTCACTAATATCAGCCTTATCATTGGTGACATGGGTCTCATTGTTTCTTTTGTACTTATGTCCCTATGTTTATAAATTTAGTTGTTGTTTTATTTCTTAGTTTAATTCTTAGTTGTTGTTTTATTTCTTAGTTTAATTCTTAGTTGTTGTTTTATATTTCTTTTTCTAACCCTTTTTCTTGCAGTTGTCCTGCTTAGCAAACCCAACTAAGCTTGCAAGCACCTCTATTTTTCTCACTAAGGTGACGAAAGAGGCGCAACAAATTGGTGACTCCATTGGGGAAAGGTATCAATTTCCTACCCCATTTGGGTTTTTATGGCTCTTCTTTTGGTTTATTTAACTCGCAGGTGCACTAACCGGCCTAAGTTGACCTACCAATCATCCAATTCCAAGTTGAATTGGGATAATTCCATCCAGAATTTTCATTCTCGGCCATGTGTCACCTGTGTGCAGGTTTTTATGCCCACAGACGCACATCGTGTGCACATGCGTGCAAGTCACAGTTCTATTTTGTGCACGTGCACTCATTAATTCTTTTCTATCTGCGTGCATGCGCTCTGTGCGCCTCTGTCTCCACTTAGACCCACAGATCTGTGCAAAAATTCACATTGTAAAGTTGTTGAGATGTGGGGAAGGCCATTAGACTTCTTAAAAATGATTTCAAGCATGTTTTAAAGCTGCACCACACTTAGTCCCCTCATCATATAAAGCGGTTAGTCAAAACACATAGGCACTTAGGGGGTTAAAATCAATTGCCTCTTTTGCTTTCATTTTCGCCACATGGATGGCTTGTTTTGACTCAAAATATAAGTTGGAAATCATTTTTAATCACATTTAACTTACATTGAGACTAGAAGTTGGATAACAATTGCTTAGTATGCTCTTCTCTCGCGCCTTCAAACGACCTTGAGAATCAGAAAAAGATTGTGAAATGATTTCATCTCCCTTAAAAAGATTAAAACCTTTAGGAGAGGACAACAACCCTTCTTAGAACTCCTCTTAGTTTATTTTTTCAAACACATCTTAATATTGTAACGGGCCCATACATGCCCACATGCTACAAATATAGGATAGCATTGAAATTTACTTTCTTAGATCAAATCACTAGGGAATTTTAAAGGTTTTGTAATGGGCCCATACATTCCCACATGATCACAATCTAGGATAGTTTCAAATATTTTCTTAGATTACATCACAATAGGGAGTTAAAGGAATAGTAACGGATCCACATGTCCACATGTTAGCTTCTTAGGGACTTTTGAATTACGTAAGGTCGTACCAAAGACATTTAGTTAATTAGGTAATCAACACTTGTAAGGACCAAGTGAAGTCCACATGCAACAAGGTGACACCTAATTCACTAAAAATTGGGACACTTTCACTCATTCACACACAAAAGTCACTTATCACTCACATAGCTTCTTCTTGAAACGTGGAGGTCAAAGTAAGTTTCCTCCAAATGGATTCCGGAACACCCCACCCTTTTCTTGACGAAACTATCCACTCCCATTTTAATTCAATGAGGTTGGTTCACACCCCCAACCTCTCAAAACAACTACATCTAATTTTTTTCTAAAAACTCACTAAGTTTTCCTCCATAGGAGGTGCCAAAAGGAATTTTTTAGTCTAGGTAGGATTTCAAGGATAGGCATCCAAATAACTCCCCATTATCCGGTTCTCACATTGTCAAAACCATAGAAGTTGTCAAATAGGGAACTGAAAATCCTCCAAGTCAAGTGTTCCTAACAGCATAAGGCAGGGAGATACCCATGAAGGGTTGAAGGCTGAGGTCCAGTTGTTCTATATGTCTCCCCTTGAGGCACCCAACTCTTGGACGAGATCCAGCCCGTGACCCATTTCTTAGGCCGAAAATCTAAATGCCACACTTTGACCGAGGTACCTAGTGACCAAAATTTAGGACATCTACCCATGTGGCAATTGTGGGCTGCAATTGCACCTTGATTGGATTTTGTGCGGCTATTGGGAAATATCACCATCTCTTTCGGGATATTCCCCCTTTACCCCTCATTATAACCAATTATTTCATCCTTCACTAGTTTCTCTTTCGGTGACTTCAGACCCCACTGTTGAGTACTATTGGAAGGTCCAGTGCTATTTGAGAGGAAGGATGTTACGTCTCTTAGGACACGAGCATTTTTTTTCTTTGATTCTCCACGTGGACGAAACCCACTTATCCACATATATGCTTCTTTTCAAACCACTTTATGTATGATGCACTTCTGACTATACTTTGATTTGGACATATATATTGTGTAAATTTCAAAATTTGCAACAAAAGGATCTTGTTTCTTTATTTTCTCTCACCACCATTTACACACATTCACTCAGCTAGCTGGACATCATAGGGGACCCATAGAATCCTCGTCGTTCCTGATGCTTGCTAAACCTCCCTCCTATCTTAGGGGGAGTGTCTAGTCTTTCCCACTCATCGACACCACCTTCACACACTCTTGTGTGTGCTACTGTTTTAGGATCAACTTTTCTTGGTTCCACATTACTTGGGTCCACTTCCCAAGGTCCTCCATCCACTTTCTCTCCTTTACACTGACATGGGGGACCAAATTCCTCTCAAGGGGGAAGTACCAACCCACCTAGCCCCCCTCGAGGGTCAGGATCACAACACACACACACACACACCATGGCTGGAGCTAATCCTCCCCCCCCACTACCGATGCGATATTTGGCCTCTCTCAACATACCAGATCTAATAAAAATCACCAATGATCCTATATTTCATGAACCCACATGGCCGACACTGCTCACCAAACTACCTTCAGACATACCCAAGTTTGAAGGAAAGGCAGGAGATGACATGACCCTGCCAACTGTTGAAACATATCTTAAAAATCTTTAATCCTTAAGGCCTAGATTTTTATTTTTTGTGTTTTTTGGGTTTCAGCTTTCTTAAAATAAGAATTTTGTCATTGATAAATTCACGACGCCTTTTTATCATTTATTTTTTGAATAAATAAGGGAAAAAGTTTACAAAATATAAGTTTTCCAACGCTCTTTGAAAAATTATTTAAAACGGGTTGTAATTCAAAATTTACGATTTTTAAAAAATTTAAACGTAAAAGAAATCGGGATTCGGGGTTTTCTGCAAACAAATGTTCGATGCTAATTGAATCACGAAACCCTGATCCCTGATTCCCCAATATGTTTAAGTCCTAATTAAAACATGAATTAATTAATTCCCTTTTAAGAAAATTTAAGAGTTAAGATATTTATGTCACGATTTCGAGATTCATGGTTTTGTAAGAACACGTCTCATGTCATCATATTTCCAGAAATCCCGATTCCCAAAATCCCAATACATAATTTATGTTAAAACTAAACTAATTCTGTTTTGGCCCTAATCTTGATTTCTTAATTAATTAAGATAAGTTAAGTCATGTTTAAAAGAAACAGGCCATCGCGATTTCGCGATTCTATGAGAACACGTCTCATGTCATCAGGTTTCCCGAAATCCCGATTTCTGGAATTTTGATTAACGAAATCTCAAAAGGGTCGAATCTCAATTAATCAACATACTAAAAACATTTAAATATTAAATAAAACATCGCTATTTCACATTTTTGGTGATCGGGCTTTTCCGATGACATACCTTTCGACATCAAGATTGCCGAAACCCCGAAAATTCATGTTTTCAAATTTAATCTATAATTAACACTAATAAATCTTCTTTCTAAAATGGGTTTAAAGGTAATCTTTCTGTAAGTGTTCATTAATGCTTCGTTTTCTGACTAAGCAAATTTCTTGTTTTATTTGAAAATATGAGAGCGCCTAAGTATGGATATTAAATGCATATCTCCGAAAATATCTTTTGCATTAAGAGCTTTAATTTCGTGACAGATGTACAATTCCCATTATTTTTAATATATATTCAAAATAAACGTTCGAATGTCTGTATTTTCATTTCAAAGCTGAGCTTATTCATTCACTCTCTGTGACAGGTTTTCAAGTCAAACGCAGAGCTATGGCACCTAAAAAAGCATCGAAGAAAAACGAAGACCAACAGGAAGGTGATATTATCTCTGATAGTACTCCACACGCCATACATTCCATCAAATCATGGACTGGAATTTTCGAATTGCTGGAGGATGAGCTAAAGTATGCAGACCCTGATTCGGAAAATCATCTCCGAGACATTGCTAAGTCTGAACTTCATAAGATTGTTGTGCATTCGAGGCTGGTGGCATATACTGAGATGGTCGACTGGGCTCTGGATAAGGTAGATAACCCAACAAGGAGTATTCAAAATGAGAAAGGAGCTATCATCGACTCATTCAGGCCTGAGCACATTCAAGTAATGTATAAAATCTTGTTGAATTATAAACACACCTTTAATGTTGAATTTTTAGTTGAATTTCAGAGAAAAGAATGTATTGAGGCAGACCAGACATACCCCGACATGATTAAAGGATGGGTGAGGTCTGAAGAAAAATTTAGGGCTGATTCTCATGGGATTTATGCTACAGCTTCTTTAAACGAATATATGGTTTATGTAGCCATGATGTTATGCAGACTTTTCGGGAGAAAAGATCCCTGTCACTTTCATGCAGACTGGGTACCCTTCTTAGAGGAAGTTTCAGAAGGAAATAGTTTCAACTGGCATAAAATTCTATCGGATAACCTGACACAAGAAGTTTTAAATTACAAATCAACCAAGTCAAAAGGACAACCAATGTCTTTTTATATGTCTGCATATATTATGGATGCGATTTGTTTTATGACTCCCTTTCCATTAATGAATTGGAGTTGGAGTGTTTCCTGCCCAGAGCCTATTCATAAATACCACTCAGCCCTCTGGGAAGAAAATGCTAAAGACATTTTTTATGATTGTCATTTTGTCATTATTCTTATGCACAAATTATTTTTTAGATGCGAACCCCCTCGCATTTTTGATGCAGTCATAGAAAGTCTTAAATCAGTCACCGACTGGTTTATTGAAGAAAATTTTTCCTATATTAGAGTTTATGGTTGTTCCATTCTGTTGGCAAATGTTTAACAGATAGCGTAATGCTTGTCATTGATGGCAAGTACAACAGTGAAGATGGCAGGATCAGAATGTGTATCGATGGACAAACATGAACAATGTAGGCTCAGGAGGAATGAGTGCAGAGTCGAAATTCTTCCAAGTAAGAAGGATGTGTAAACTTGGAGGAGAAGCATCGGTGATCATTGCATCCCATCCAAAATTCTCGACAGCATGAGGGCCGTCAGATATGAATAAAAAAAAGGAGACTGTGCGCTGAAGAGAAGGATAGATCTCAGGCGTTAGATCTGAGCGAACTCGAAAGCTCGTGAGTGGAAGAGCCGAGGATTTGGTGTTAAAGGTCATGAGGCGCGAGGTCGTGAAGCAGTGAAATGGCGAGAAGATCAGGACCACACATCTGGGGAGGACGCATGGTAGATATCGGAGAGATCTTGCGGACTCGGGGGTTCACAGGATAAAGGCCCAAGTATTGGGTGTTCAAAGTCGCGAGGCGTGAGGATGCGAGGCGGAGAAGTGGCGAGAGATTTATAGCCATCCATCTGAGGGGACAGGTGGCGAGAGATCGAGAGATCTCGTGAACTCGGGAGTTTGCAGGTTGAGATTCCAAACATTAGGTACTCCAAGTTGCGAGGTCGCGAGGTAGAAAGAGAAGGACAGCCGTCGGATCCGGATCACAGGAGGACCGTTGAATCTGTGTGGGGGATCACATGTGGCGAGAGATCATCATGTCACTGACTGGAAAGTCAAAGGAACAGCGAGATGTGAGATCGTGATTTAATCAAGGACCGTTGGATCAAGAGGACGCGTGGCAAAAGATCAGAGCACCATAAATCTCCATCTCTTAGTCTCGCCTATCGCGAATTGGAGTGACGAACATCTCCATCTTAGGATCAGCGAGATACGAGGTCATGAAATGATCCTGACTGTTAATACACCAAGAACGTGGACCATTGATCTGAGCTCCATCTCGGAGCCTCGCCTATCGTGACTTGGAGTGACGAGAACCTCCATCACAGGAATCGCGAGATGTGAGATTGCGAGAAGATCAGGACCATTGATTCATCAAGATCATGAACCGTCGATCATGGTCGATGAAGATCATAAGTTCGTAGAGAAAGTGAGAAACGAGTAAATAACGACAATACCCTTCAGAGTTAATCCAACGGTGCAGGTGAATTTGAACAAGATCGGAGGGCTATTGTTGCACGACACAGTAAAATTGCCAGTAACGATTGATGGGTTCTACCAGAGGATGCAAAGAGACTTCGGTGTGATTTCCAAAGGAGCAGAAGAGTCACATGGAATCTGCCAGTGGAATAAATATGACTCGTGGAGGCGATTGACAACTGGATGGGATTGAGATCGTAACTGAAAAAGAGAAGGTGAGCTCGACTGTCACAGAGAAGACGAAGAGTCTCAACTGCCAGAGAGGCTGAGGAATCTAAGAATAACACCCAGTGATACTGGACATGCAGGGCGAACCACTAGAGAAGATGAAGAGTCACGATGATGATCAGATAGAGCAATCGAGAGGTGGAGGATAACAATGGAGAGTATGCATGTAGAATCATGGAGAACATTGCATGCACAAGGTGCACATAAGCTATAAATACAAGGTACATAGAAGAGATGGGGTTGCTGTTGCTGTTGGAGGTTGTAGTGAGGGTTGTTGGTAAAGGTAATTTAGGTGTGAAGAAGGAGGAGAGTGCAGGAGCTGAATAGCACAATAGAGGAACTATGTAGAGAATGGATATGGCACACAGAGCATAAAAAGCAGAAGACCAGACAACGCAAGGGATGTGAGAAGAAAGGCAATGAGGCAGATAGAGCAACGAAATACAACAAAACAACCATTTTTGAACATTATATCATTGTAATAAGTTTCAGAAGAAAATATTTATATTTGAGGGTAGTTGGGAGGTGCTAGGGAGGACTGTTGTCCTTAGAGGTTCAAGTGGGTGCTTGAACACAGGGATTTGGTACTTCCTTCTAGTTGGTGCTAGAGAAACCAGGGAGTTGGTGCTTCCTTCTAGTTGGTGCTAGAAAAACCTGGAAGTTGGTGCTTCCTTCTAGTGGGTGCTAGAGAAAACAGAGAGTTGGTGCTCTCAACAAGTTGCAGCTTGCTAAATAGAGGTTGTAGCCTCATTATGAGTTGGTGCTCATATGTATGATATTGTAAAGATTGTAACCATTACTTATCATATAAAGAAAAAGAGGTTTTTACCCTGTATGGGTTTCCTCAGGAAATATCTATCTCTGTGTTTCTCATATATGTGACTGATGCTGAATGTGACATTGTTTATTTCCTTGCATTATTGTGATCATCATTTGGTGTCTCAGCAAATAATTTAAAAGAAGCATAATTGTTTAAGCACAGTAACAACTGATTCACCCCCCCCCTCTCAGTTGTCCAACAATTGGTTTCAAAGCCGGCCCCTTTTATCTAAGGGTAGATCCTAGAGCTTAAACATGTCAAGCCATGAAGGAAATTCAACCAATAAGGTCCCTCTATTCAATGGAACAAACTTTGCCTTCTGGAAAGTTAGAATGAGAACCTACATAATGG
>ML793223.1:294401-314685 GCA_009831015.1 Picea engelmannii
ATTTAAGAGAAATGTTGAAAAGGTTTCAAATGGAAGATTCTAAACCTGTGGGTACACCTATGGTAACTAGATGCAAATTAAGCAAGGATGATGATTCACCTGATGTTGATCAAAGCTCATATCGATCAATGATAGGAAGCCTGCTGTACATCACAACATCTCGCCCAGACATAATGCATGCTGTAGGAATGGTAGGAAGATATCAGGTTGCTCCTAAACAAAGTCATTTGAAAGCTGTCAAAAGGATATTCAAGTACTTAAAAGAAACAATGACTTATGGTCTGTGGTATCCCAGAAATCAAAGTCTTCAGTTGGCTGCTTATTCAGATGCATATTGGGAAAATTGTGTTGATGAGAGAAAAATCACCAGTGGAGGAGCGTTCTTCTTGGCTAACTCCTTAGTAGCCTGGCTTAGTAAAAAGAAAGGTTCCATCTCTCTATCAACCACAGAGGCAGAGTACATTGTTGTTGCTACCTTTTTCACATAGGTATTATGGATGATTCAAACACTTGCAGACTTAGAGGTAAAATATACTGCACCAATCCCAATTCATTGTGATAACACAAGTGCCATTAGTGTGTCTAAAAATCCTGTCCTCCACTCCAAGACAAAACATATTCCCATAAAATATCATTTTCTAAGAGAGCAGGCCACCAATCAAATTGTTCAGGTCCATTACATTCCCACTACAGAACAAATTACAGACATCTTTACTAAGCCCCTCGCCAAGACACTGTTTGAATATCTCATACAGAAGCTGGGTGTCATTTCGTTTCATACCTAAAAGAGTCGATCTTGTTAGGGGGATATTTGTATTGTTTGATTATCTAATGCCTCCTAAATTTACTGCAATATCTCAGGGGGAGCATGTCTCTTCTTTGACATTGATGTCAAATGGGGAGAAAAGAATTTGGGTGCCTTAGTTGCCATCAATGCCAAAGGGGGAGATTGTTGGAAAATGTTTAAAAGATAGCATAATGCTTGTCATTGATGGAAATTACAACAGTGAAGATGGCAGGATCATAATGTGTATCGATGGACAAACAGGAACAACGTAGGCTCAGGAGGAATGAGTGCAGAGTCGAAATTCTTCCAAGTAAGAAGGATGTGTAAACTTGGAGGAGAAGCGTCACTGATCATTGGATCCCATCCAAAATTCCTGACATCATGAGGGCTGTCAGATCTGAATAAAAACAAGGAGAGCGCACGCTGAAGAGAAGGATAGATCTCAGGCGTTAGATCTGAGCGAACTCAAAAGCTCGTGAGTGGAAGAGCCAAGGATTTGGTGTTAAAGGTCGTGAGGCACGAGGTCGCGAAGCAGCGAAGTGGCGAGAAGATCAGGACCATCCATTTGGGGAGGATGCGTGGCAGAGATCAAAGAGATCTTGTGAACTCGGGGGTTCGCAGGATAAAGGCCCAAGTATTGGGTGTTCAAAGTTGTGAAGTGCGAGGACACGAGGCGACGAAGTGGCGAGAGATTTACAGCCATCCATCAGAGGGGACAGGTGGTGAGAGATCGAGAGATCTCACGAACTCGGGAGTTCACAGGTTGAGAGTCCAAACATTGGGTACTCCAAGTCGCGAGGTCGCGAGGTAGCAAGAGAAGGAAAACCGTCGGATCTGGATCATAGGAGGACCGTTGGATCTACGCAGGGGATCACACGTGGCGAGAGATCATCATGTCACTGACTGGCAAGTCAAAGTAACAACGATATGCGAGATCACGATTTAATCAAGGACCGTTGGATCAAGAGGACGCGTGGAAAAATATCAGAGCACCATAAAGCTCCATCTCGGAGTCTCGCCTATCACGATTTGGAGTGACGAACATCTCCATCTTAGGATCAGTGAGATACGAGGTCATGAAATGATCCTGACCGTCAATACACCAAGAACGTGGACCGTTGATCTGAGCTCCATCATGGAGCCTTGCCTATCGCGACTTGGAGTGACGAGAACCTCCATCACAGGAATCGCGAGATGCAAGATTGCGAGAAGATAAGGACCGTTGATTCATCAAGATCATGAACCGTCGATCAGGGTCAATGAAGATCATAAGTTCGCAGTGAAAGTGTGAAATGGGTAAATAACGACAATACCCTTCAGAGTTAATCCAACGGTGCAGGTGAATTTGAACAAGATCGGAGGGCTAGTGTTGCACGACACAGTAAAATTGCCAGTAACGATTGATGGGTTCTACCAGAGGATGCGAAGAGACTTCGGTGTGATTTCCAGAGGAGCAGAATAGTCACATGGAATCTGCCACTAGAATAAAGACGACTCATGGAGGCGATTGACAGCTGGATGGGATTGAGATCGTAACTGAAACAGAGAAGGTGAGCTCGACTGTCACAGAGAAGATGAAGAGTCTCAACTTCCAGAGAGGCTGAGGAATCTCAGAATAACACCCAGTGATACTGGACACGCAGGGCGAACTACCAGAGAAGCTGAAGAGTCACGATGATGATCAGATAGAGCACTTGAGAGGTGGAGGATAACGACGGAGAGTATGCATGCAGAGGCATGGAGAACATTGCATGCACAAGGTGCACAGAAGCTATAAATACAAGGTACAGAAAAGAGATGGGGTTGTTGTTGCTGTTGGAGGTTGTAGTGAGGGTTGTTGGTAAAGGTAATTTAGGTGTGAAGAAGGAGGAGAGTGCAGCAACTGAATAGCACAGAAGAGGAACTGTGCAGAGAATGGAGATGGCACACAGAGCATAAAAAGTAGAAGACCAGACAGCGCAAGGGATGTGAGCAGAAAGGTAATGAGGCAGACAAAGCATCGAAATACAACAGAACAATGATAAGTCGGGTAAGCCATTGTTGAACATTATATCGTTGTAATAAGTTTCAGAAGCAAATATTTATATTTGAGGGTGGTTGGGAGGTGTTAGGGAGGACTGTTGTCCTCAGAGGTTCAAGTGGGTGCTTGAACACAGGGAGTTGGTACTTCCTTCTAGTTGGTTCTAGAGAAACTAGGGAGTTGGTGCTTCCTTCTAGTTGGTGCTAGAAAAACCAGGAAGTTGGTGCTTCCTTCTAGTGGGTGCTAGAGAAAACAGAGAGTTGGTGCTCTTAGCAAGTTGCAGCTTGCTAAACAGAGGTTGTAGCCTCATTATGAGTTGGTGCTCATATGTATGATATTGTAAAGATTGTAACCATTACTTATCATATAAAGAAAAAGAGGTTTTTACCCTGTATGGGTTTCCTCAGGAAATATCTGTCTCTGTGTTTCTCATATATGTGACTGATGCTGAATGTGCCATTGTTTATTTCCATGGGTTATTGTGATCATCATTTGGTGTCTCAGCAAAGAATTTAAAAGAAGCATAATTGTTTAAGCATGGTAACAACTGATTCACCCCCCCCCTCTCAGTTGTCCAACACATTCCCACCCACGCACTCCTGAAATTCTTACCAGACAGACTGGTATGTAGAGAAGTATCTCATCAGATAGCCAATGGTGGTATTGTGTTGGAATTGAAGGCACTTCAAGAAAAAGCATGGCCATCTTTCCTTGTTCATATCGGGAAATTTCCTTTATGAAATTTAGGCCATTCTAAGGTAGAGGCCGAGTCATTGGAAGAAGTGAAGCTAGTAAATATTGAACACAGAAAATATGACCCCTACCAAATAATGAGTAGGCATTACATACATTGTAATTTAAAGGAATATGAACATGAAATTTCTATTTATGATGATATTTTCAAATATGTTAAGTCTTATGAAGAAGTGATGAATAGAGTCCAGGCCTTGCCACCTGACTCACAGGCTGGTTTTGCATCTTTTCAAAGTCATAGGCGAAGCTGTCTGCCTAAGATTTTACAGGGTGAAATTTTGACCCCATTGCCAGAACAGGAAGAAACCCCTCCAGGTTTTGAAACCAATACTCAGGGTAAACAAAATGACAAAGATAAGTTGAAGGATATTGAGATACCTTACCAAGACACTGAGGGTTCTCAAACAAAAGAATCGGAAATGGATAAGGGAAAAGAACCAGAAAAAATTCCAGAAATCTTGAAGAATGTTCCAGAAAAAATAGGAGGAATAGCTTCAACAGAACTTGGTAGTCCTATTACCTCTTTAACTCCATTACAGTCAACTTTCGGAACCCCCCATGAAGGAATTTTATATTTCAGTGATCTAGAGCTGATTTCAAGAGATGAAATCCCCCCATCAGATTACTTTTTCAGCAAAAAGCGAAGAGCAGTCTTGAAACATGAAATTCATCCTAGAGGAGAAGGAATGATTAAAAAGCATAGAGTTATCATAGATGGAAAGAAACTCAAGGATGGAGAGTTCACTACAGAATTAGCAGGTACAATGGGTGTTATAGCATCAACTAATATTTATTCTGTAGGAAATTTAACAACTTTGCTGGAACAGAAGGAACACAGTTGCAAGACAAGCTAAAGGAAAATGAAAGAAATACTAGTTGGGGAATACAGAAGGTTCTAGAACAAGCTAGACTTAAGGATATGCAAGAAATTCAGAAATTGAATAAAGACTTGGATGAGGCAAAACATTTGATGTAGGTCACACAGGAACAGGTTCGAAAGCTGGGAGAAGAAAACAAACAGTTGCAAGATAAGATTATTTCAATTACTAACTAGGTAATAGAGCTTGAAAGTTTCAGGACATAGACATTGGAGATATATGTAAGAATAGAGGAGGCACAATAGAAAGTATTCTTGAATCTGGAAATAATCCAGAATTATTTTCAAGAATCAAATAAGTCTTTGGAGAACGTGTTCCAGAAAGAACGGGAGGCGAAAGAAGCAAGGACTACTTTTCAGAAAGTAGTAGCTTCCTCATTAAAGGAAGAAATTGGAAAGACTCAGAAATTATCTATTTCTAAACAGGTTAAAGGGGATATAATGATTAAAGTATGGGAAACAAAACTGGCTGAATACGAATCACAAGAGAAGTTAATGAAGATTGCCAAGGAATCTTCGATCTCTTTGAAAGAGATTCATTGAATATTGGAACATATGGTTGTTCTGGGTTGTTAGGCGAAGTCAATATTGCCAAGCACGAGCTGAAGTTTAGAGAAGAGCTAGAGGAAAAGAAAGCAGAAATTTCAAATATTAAATTGATCAACATTACATAAATTAATAAGTTGATGGTGACTTCAAGTTTAAGGTTGAAAACTGTTAAATTCACAGAAATAATGATAGAAAGTCGGTTGCCTGAATTACAGAGAATATTTTTCTCATTTGAAGAAAATGAGATACCCGAGGCTCCCAGGATCTTAGTAAATTTTTGGGAAAATGTGTTCAGTGCGTTGAAGCAGAGAAAGGAAGTTCGTCAACGCAAACTTAAAACTTTTTTTAAATTTTTTTATTATTAGAATTTTGAAAAAAATTGTAAACGGTTGACATTATTTTTATGTAACCAAAATTTTAGGAAGTTGGTTAGTCACCAACGAGAAGCTTAGATGAAATGTATAAATATAGTTTCGAAAGGCTGAGAAAAGGCTTAAGAAATTTTGGAGAGAGACATTTTTGTAATATCAGTTTTGAAATACATTGGAATATAGATCACAAACGAGCTTCTGGATCCTGCAACTTTGTAACTATGTGTCTTCTCCCTGTTTAGTATACTTTGTTGAATTTTTTCTTTAATGTTTCCTCTAACAAGTAAATCAGTTTGAAGTTATATACATCGTTGTTTATTATTTCAGATTGGTTTGGATGTTAAATGGTTTACAGTCTTTCCTCTGAAATTGCTTTAGTAATTTTAATACCTGTAAAACTTTGTTCCTTAATACTTAACTCTGTTAGAAACCTCGTTTTTCTTTCATTATTGTCTATTGAAATATAAGATTCTTTCTTGATTAAAGCCTTATATTTCTTTGTAGCATTTATTTGTTGTTTATAATTTTTGAAATTGTTACAAAACTAGGAAAGGACCTTGAATGTGTTCACATTACTGTTTTAGATTTTAAAATTGTTTTCCTTGATCTCATCTCTGGAAATCTGAAGTAACAAACTTATTAAAATCCCTTTACAAACTATTAAACTTTATTGACTGTCCCTAGTAGCAGACAACCCAACGTAGAACCAGGCCTTTAGGATCAAACCATCATTGCCCTGACTTTATTTAATACTATTTTACAAACAACAACTAACCGGGTTGAGTTAGAAAGATCATGGGTTTCTATTGAGCGAGACATTAGCATCCAAGAACAACATGAAGAAAGACAGAGACAGTTGAGAAAATGAATCTGTTCTGATCTTTCTTTGATTCATTATCCTCAAATCATTTCTTTAAATCATTTACGGATGCCTTGACGGTATGTTTTATATCCTTAAAACATAAACTCAGGATCAACATCTTTTTGGCGTCGTTGCCAGGGAACGAAGAAACAAATCTTTTCCCTGGGAAAAAACGACATTGACATTTTCTGTTGTTGATGGTGAACAAGAACAAAAAGCCTTCTAAAGCTATTATTTTTCACTTGGCGACTCCACAATAATTACACTGGCTATTAGCCGAAAGAACACCAGTAAAAACCCGGATAACAAACAGACATTGCCAGTCTCCGATCCAGAAATTTTTTTAAAATCTAGAAAATCACTTAAACAAATCTTTTTGTCCACATATACTATAGATCAACCTAACTTTACGCAATCTAACTCATTGGAAACTCTTGAAAGATCAATTTCACTTCCCCCCTCATTTGATAGTTTCTCATTTCCTGAAGTTTCTTCTCCAGATTTTCGAGAATCTTCTCCTCACACTATCCAAACTTCAGTCCCAAATCTAACCATGGCTGCACAAGGAGGTGCTAGAGCTGGAGGTGGTGCTCCTGGAGGTGGTCAAGTACCGCTTCCCGGGATTTTCACTAAAGTGGCTGCTAGATATGCTCCCCTTGTTCTTTCTGTTCCTCTTCATGATATCCCTGAGAATTATATGAAAAGCCTTCCAAAATTTATAGGGGAAGGTGATTTGACTGCCCAAGAACATATAAAGTTTTTTGATCAATTTGCTGACATACTCAGAATAGAACATGAAGATGTTTATTCCAGATTCCTAGTTCAAACTTTTGAGGGACAGGTGAGGACCTCGTTCCGATCCTTAGCAGCTGGATCATTAAGATCCTATGAAGAACTTGAAAGTGCATTTATTAGACAATGGTGAGAGAGGAAAGATCACCTCTACTACTTAACAGAATTTGGAGCCCTTAGAAAGAAAAACTCTGAGTCAGTTCTAGAATTTACACAGAGGTTCAATAAGTTGTACAATAAAATTCCAGTTGAGGTTAAACCATCACAACTTGCAGCAAAAGTGACTTTTGCTGGCGCTTTTGACCCTGACTTTGCCTTATTATTGAGAGAAAGGAGATCAATAGATCTCACAAAAATGCAGGATGATGCACTCGAGATTTAATCAAATATGATGGCATCAGGAAAACTTAAAGCAAAGACTAAAACTGGAAACAAAGAAAATAAAAAATTTAAAGAGAAAGGTGGACCTTTAGACTCAGGAAAATCCTCGGGAGATAGAATAGAAGAGATGGCTAGGGTCATTCGAGAACTTTCAAACAAGATCTCGAAAATGGAACTAGAGAAATTGAAAAGAGATAATTTCCCCATAAAAGATTTTTGAAGAAATCCCGAGCCTCAGGGACCACAGAAAATAATTAAAAATGAAGATCAAAAAATTCAAACACCTTTTAAAAGTGAAAACTACATTGGAGAGGAATATTTAGGAGATTTTGAAGAAATCGATGAAGACATTAGTAACCTTGGCGATGATAATAAATCCCCTTATTTATCAAGACAGGATTACGAAGCATCTTTAAGTAAAGAAAGCACATCGAAAGAACATGTTAGCAATAATATGACTGATGATTTCACATATCAAAATGTTGCAGATGATATTATTGCTGAATTACAAGGAAAATATAATTTGAGACCAAGAAATAAAAATCTCCCAAATGTTCCAACAAAAAAGAGTTTGCCGAGAAACAAGACCGATGAGGTAACTCCAAAAGTTGTAGATAAACAGTCTGCAAAAAGAAACATAGTTGATACACAACCTGTACAGTTAGAACCAGTAGGAACACTCCCTGAGAAGACACAAGCTCCTATAAAAGAAAACAAGGTCGCGTCTCAGTGTAAAGCTGAGAAGAAAGGTATGGAATCCCCTAACATCGAAAATGACAAGGCTCTAGGAAACTTTAATTTGGAAAACGAAATAAATAAAATCAAAATTACTATTCCCCTTGTCGAGTTAGCTAAAAATCCTGTATACAGAAAACAAATCACCAAAATGATTAATTTTTCCGAAGATGAAAGCCAGGCCGATGCTATTAACTTAGAGGATGACAAACCTATCTTAGTCTTCGGTCCACACATCGAAGGTGCAAGAGACACCGTGGCTCCTTTTTATATTACATTAACCTTGTTTGATCACCTTCTCCATAAATATATGTTGGATTCCGGAGCTTCCAACAATGTTATGCCAAAGGCAATAATGGAAAAACTTGGTCTTGAAATCACAAGACCCTATGGTGGTTTATATTCTTTTGACTCGAGGAAAGTAAAATGCATATGTATGATTAAAGACCTAGTAGTAGGTTTAGCTCAGATACCTGCTAAAAGTATTCTTATGGATGTAGTAGTCGCTGACATTCCCCCAAAGTATGGTATGCTATTATCTAGATCATGGGGCGCTAAGCTTGGAGGATCTCTCCAGCTAGATATGACATACGCTACAATCCCAGTTTTCGGAGGCCAATTCACTCGTCTTTACAGGGAGACTAGGTTGGCATTTACTGTAGGTGACCCAAACAACCCCAACAATCATCCAGTTTATATTGCCGACCAAGATTTAGGTAATTGTATATTATCTTTAGATGATGATTTTGAAGTGGATGTAGACGATAAATGTATAGAAGAAAAAATTGAAAAAAAAGAAATAGAAAAAAATGTATATAGTACTGGCGTATGGAAAATGTATTTTGACGGTGCTTCCTCCTATATTGGAGCTAGAGTAGGAGCACTTCTCATGGCTCTCGATGATCAATTTGTTATTCCTTTTTCATATAGGCTCCAGTGGAATGTAGATTGTACAAACAATGTATGCGAATATGAAGCTTTAGTGCTAGGATTAGAAGTTGCTAAAAAGATGAAAATTAAGAAACTCGAAGTATTTGGTGACGCAGAGTTAATTATAAAACAAGTGAATCGATAGTATCAGGCTAAGCATCCTAGATTACTGTCATATAGGAATTGTGTCTGGGATTTAATTGAGAACTTCTTCACATGTGTGAATTTTCATTTCGTCCCAAGATCCGAGAATCAACAGGCTGATGCTTTAGCCAAAGATGCATCAACTTTTACACCCCCGATTTCTTTTAATTTAAAATATCATATACAAATGAGACATCATCCCTCAATACCAAATAACATACAACATTGGCAGGTTTTTGAAGACGATGAGCAACTTCGAAAGTTTCTAGAATTTTTAGATGAATTTGGAGAAACACATACCGATCAGGAAAATCAAAATGATCCTATTTGGATCATGCAAGAAGGGGAGGATTCTAAGGAATTTCATGATAAAATTGCAAACCACCGAATGCTTGTTCTCAAGAACAACCAAATCCCCAAGGGTCTAATCCCTTTGAAAAGACTTTTTAATAAAGATGATATCCCTTCTAAAACTACTCTACAACCCCAACCAGAGGAGGTTGAAGATTGTAATATAGGAATTGAAGATAACCCTCGAATGGTTAAACTTTCCAAATATTTATCAACAGAAAACAAGAATAAATACACATAGTTGTTAAGAAAATATAAAGATGTTTTCTCATGGTCTTATGAAGAATTGAAAACATATGACACCTCAATGATTGAACATAAAATACCTCTCAAACCAGGTGTCAAACCTTTCAAACAAAAACTCCGACAATTTAACCCTATTTTACTACCTGTTATCGAATGAGAAGTTAAAAAACTTCTTGATGCTAATATTATTGTACCCCTAAGATATTCTGACTCGGTAGCTAATCTAGTCCTAGTTAGAAAGAAAAATGGGGAAATCAGATTATGTGTTGATTTCAGAAATCTTAATAAATCTTCTCTTAAAGATAATTATCCTCTACCTAAAGTGGACCATGTTCTTGAAAAAGTAGTAGGGGCTAATAGAATGTCCATGATTGACGGATTTTCAGGTTATAATCAAATTTCCATCAGTGATCTTGACAAAGAAAAAACCACATTTACCACTCCTTGGGGCACGTTTATGTATGATAAAATGCCGTTTGGACTAATGAATGCAAGAGCTACTTTTCAACGTGCAATGGATATTGCTTTCGTCGGCGAACGAGACAAGTTTGTAGTCATCTACTTGGATGATCTTACTGTTTTTTCTAAATCGGATGAAGACCATATGATTCATCTCAAACAAACATTTGAAAAATGTCGCAGGTTTGGTCTATCCTTAAATCCTAAAAAGTCTCATTTCGCTATGCAAGAAGGCAAGCTGTTGGGTCACATTGTATCCCGAAATGGAATCAAGATTGACCTTAATAGATTAGAGGCTATAGATACAATAGCTATTCCTAGGACTGTGAAAGAAATTCAATCATTTTTAGGAAAAATAAATTTCTTGAGAAGATTTATTCCTAACTTCGCTGAAATTGTTAAATTGATTACAGATATGCTTAGAAAAAACAATGAAGTAAAGTGGACAACAGAAGCTAAGGCATCCTTTGCCCATATTAATAAATTTATAAGTGAGGCACCAGTACTAGCGAGTCCAGATTATTGTAAAGATTTTGTTATTTTTTCATTTGCCTCTGAACACACGCTTGCTGCCATACTCCTTCAGAAGAACGAAGAAGGTTTCGAGCAACTGATAGCCTTCTTTAGTAAAAGTCTCCGAGATGATGAACTCAAATACAATATAATGGAAAAGCAAGCGTATGCTATGGTAAAGGCATTGAAAGCTTTCAGAACTTATGTTTTACATTCTAAAGTGATTGCATATTTACCCACTAGTGCTGTAAAAGATATCTTGGTTCAAGTAGACAGTGATGGTAAAAGAGGAAAATGGCTTGCAAAAATTCAATAGTTCGACTTGGAGGTTAAACCAACCAAATTGGTAAAAGGATAGGGTTTAGCTAAACTTCTAGCTGAATCCAATTTCAGGGCTCTTGGGATAAACAATTCTCAGGAGGAAGAAGGATGGGTAGACGTGAATGAACTTGAAGACCAAATGTTTGGAAACAGGATCGAGGAGAAATTTGCGTCATCGAATTGGTACAAGGACATAGTAACATACTTATTAACTTTGAAATGTCCAGCGGACTTGTATCCATCCAAAGATAGAATGTTGAAGCTGCATGTAGTTAAATACTGTATTTCCGAGAAACGATTATACTGGAAAGACCCGCTTGGTTTCCTCTTAGTTTGTCTGATCGAATCAGAAACATAAGAAGTTATAGATCAATTTCATGAAGGAGTCTGTGGAGGACACCATGCTTGGAGAGCTACAACATATAAGATCATGAGAGCTAGTTATTACTGGCCTAAAATTTTCCCAGATGTTAATGCTAAGGTACGAGCTTGTAACCCTTGCCAATTATTTGCAGGAAAACATAAGCTACCAATGATGCCATTAGTCCCAGTCAAGATAGAAGCTCCTTTTTAGCAATGGGGACTTGACTTCATAGGGGAGATTAATCCTCATTCAAGTGCCCAACACAGATGGATCCTGACCGCTACAGACTATTTCACCAAATGGGTGGAAGCTATCCCAACAAGGAAGGATACTGATTCAGTAGTCATAGACTTCTTAGAAGAAAATATCTTGTCTAGGTTCAGCTGTCCTAGAAAGATAGTCACAGACAATGCACAGGATTTTAAGTCTATGGAAATGGTTAGATTTTGCCAGAAATATAATATTGTGCTGGGTTATTCCACAAGATATTATCCTCAAGGAAATAATTTGGCAGAATCTTCTAATAAGAGCTTGATCAGTATAATAAAAAAAGTGTTAAATGAAAATAAAAAATCTTGGCACTTGCATTTAAAATATGCTCTATGGGCAAATCAGATAGGCACAAAAAAGTCTATCGGTACTTCTCCCTTTCAAATGGTATATGGAATTGATGTAGTGTTTCCCATAAACCTAGCACTTTCTGTGATGAAACTATGGAAAGACGAGAAGGAAGAACCAAACCCTCTCACAAGAAGGATAAATCAACTGATTGAAGTTCAGCAGCACAGGGATGTAGTGGATGAAAAGTTGCAGAAGTACCAAGATGATATGAAGATATTATTTGATCGTAAAGCCAAGGACAAGAACTTTCTCCCAGGAGATCTGGTTTTGAGATGGGATGCTTGAAAAGAGGATTCAGGAAAAAATGGTAAATTCGATCATATTTGGTATGGACCATTTAAGGTAGCATCTTCTGAAGGAAAAAATTCATTTCTGCTTGAAAATTTTGATGGTAAGATCTTGAATGCCCCTGTTAATGGGCGTTTTTTAAAGCATTATACGGAGTGATTAATTTACAGAAAATTTCATTGTATATACCATCTTGTTTTTAATTTTTTTTGAAAATCTATTCTCATTTTATAAATAAAATAAAAATTAATTAAGTTTTTGCCATAATACAAATAAATAAATAAATAAATGAATAAAAATAAAAATAAAAATAAGAAGAAGAGTTCAAAAGAGTTATTTTTTGAAATCATAACCTATGGTTTCTGGCCTACAGATTGTTGAAAATCTCCTTTTATACCCTCGGTACTATCTTTCACGTTTTCGGACTTTCTTATCAGAGTAGGAGAGATTATGTATTAATTTAGAAAATCAATAAACGATTAAATTTAGTAAGGTCAGTTTTCATAGTTCTTATTCTCTGACTAAAAGTGGTTATGTTGGAGTTGATTTTGACTATCTTAAGTTTCTTAACAGTTTTTCTGAGGATTTAAGCTTGCTCAAAAGAAAACCCCTGAAAATAATCTTTCCCTTTTTCTCTACAGACTGAGGGGTTTTGAAGGTTGAGAAAAATTGGTCTAAAATAATCAAAACAAGTTGAAAAACTTCTATTATAAATTTTTACACAGATAACCACCCCTGATATTTTAAGTATCACTGATTGCTCCCGCTTCATATGCACAAGCTAACTATAAGACAGATGGTGAAAGGAAATTCATATTTGATTGCCCCCATCTAGTCCCACAGATGATGAAAGGAAATTAATTTAAATGATTTCCCTCATCTAAATATAAAAGAAACATATAACTTCACCGGGGTACTGAACAGGCCTGCTAGCAGTGAAGCAATATCTGAGCATAAAATTAGCACTCGAAGCGGTGAAAGAAAATTCAGTAAAATGGGACAGATAACTTCACCGGTGTACTGAACAGGCCCGCTGGCAGTGAAGAAATATATGAGGTGTCTGTAAGGTTGTCATACTTATCTATCACTCTATTTTAGTTATCAGTTTTTCGAAACCGGATATTCATCTTAAGTCAAAATAGAGCTTCCCAATTTAAAAATTATAAATTTTACTTCGATTGATGCAAGCTGAAATTTACAAAATCTGTTAAGTTTCCTAAGATTGTTCTAATCATCTTAACAATAACTTAAATTTAGAACGGGAAAGAGAATATTATGAAGAAGACTACAACTGAGTTTAAAGCAAATAAGAAGTTTTGAAAAGATTTTCTAGGTTTTTAAAAATCTCTCTTTTTTCCTCTCCTTTAAACAGTTTATCAGTGATAAACCCTTGACACCATTTACCCAATGAAGGAAATGAGTCTACATGTTCTCCTCGTCCCACAGGGAGACGAGGTCCCTAGTTGGAGCCTATGTTGAAACATATCTTAAAAATCTTTAATCCTTAAGGCCTAGATTTTTATTTTTTGTGTTTTTCGGGTTTCGGCTTTCTTAAAATAAGAATTTTGTCATTGCTAAATTTGCAACACCTTTTTATCATTTATTTTTTGAATAAATAAGGGAAAAAGTTTACAAAATATAAGTTTTCCAATGCTCTTTGAAAAATTATTTAAAACGGGCTGTAATTCAAAATTTATGATTTTTTTTAAATTTAAACGTAAAAGAAATCGGGATTCAGGGTTTTCTGTAAACAAATGTTCGATGCTAATTGAATCATGAAACCCCGATCCCCAATTCCCCGATACGTTTAAGTCCTAATTAAAACACGAATTAATTAATTCCCTTTTAAGAAAATTTAAGAGTTAAGATAATTATGTCGCGATTTCAAGATTCACGGTTTTGTAAGAACACGTCTCATGTCATCATATTTCCCGAAATCCAATTCCCAAAATCCCGATTCATAATTTACGTTAAAACTAAACTAATTATGTTTTGGCCCTAATCTTGATTTCTTAGTTAATTAAGATAAGTTAAGTCATGTTTAAAAGAAACAGGCCATCGCAATTTCGCGATTCCATGAGAACATGTCTCATGTCATCAGGTTTCCCGAAATCCCGATTTCCGGAATTCCGATTAACGAAATCCCGAAAGGGTCGAATATCGATTAATCAACATACTAAAAACGTGTAAATATTAAATAAAACATCGCTATTTCGCGATTTCACATTTTCGGTCTTTTCCGATGACATACCTTTCGACATCAAGATTGCCAAAACCCCGAAAATTCATGTTTTCAGATTTAATCTATAATTAACACTAATAAATCTTCTTTCTAAAATGGGTTTAAAGGTAATCTTTATGTAAGTGTTCATTAATTCTTCGTTTTCTGATTAAGCAAATTTCTTGTTTTATTTGAAAAGCTGAGAGTGCCTAAGTACGGATATTAAATGCATATCTCCGAAAATATCTTCTGCATTAAGAGCTTTAATTTTGTGACAGATGTACAATTCCCATTATTTTTAAGATATATTCAAAATAAATGTTCGAACGTCTGTATTTTCATTTCAAAGTTGAGCTTATTCATCCACTCTCTATGAGAGGTTTTCAAGTCAAACGCAGAGCTATGGCACATAAAAAAGAACCGAAGAAAAACGAAGACCAACAGGAAGGTGATATTATCTCTGATACTACTCCACACGCCATACATTCCATCAAATCATGGACTGGAATTTCCGAATTGCTGGAGGACGAGCTAAAGTATGCAGAACTTGATTCAGAAAATCATCTCCGAGACGTTGCTGAGTCTGAAATTCATAAGATTGTTGTGCGTCCGAGGCTGGTGGCATATACTGAGATGGTCGGCTGGGCTTTGGATAAGGTAGATATCCCAACAAGGAGTATTCAAAATGAGCAAGGAGCTATCGTCGGCTCATTCAGGCCTGAGCACATTCAAGTAATGTATAAACTCTCGCCAAATTATAAGCACACCTTTAATGCTGAATTTTTAGCCGAATTTCAGAGAAAAGAATGTATTGACACAGACCAGACATACCCGGACATGATTAAAGGATGGGTGAGGTCTGAAGCAAAATTTAGGGCTGATTCTTATGGGATTTATGCTACAACTTCTTTAAACAAATATATGGTTTATGTAGCCATGATTTTATGCAGACTTTTCAGGAGAAAAGATCCCTGTCACTTTCATGCACACTAGGTACCCTTCTTAGAGGAAGTTTCAGAGGGAAATAGTTTTAACTGGCATAAAATTTTATTGGATAACCTGACACAAGAAGTTTTAAATTACAAAGCAGCCAAGTCAAAGGGACAACCAATGTCTTTTTATATGTCTGCATATATTATGGATGCGATTTGTTTTATGACTCCCTTTCCATTAATGAATTGGAGTTGGAGTGTTTCCTACCCAGAGCCTGTTCATAAATACCACTCATCCCTCTGGGAAGAAAATGCTAAAGACGTTTTTTATGATGTTTGTCATTTTGTCATTATTCCTATGAACAAATTATTTTTTGGATGCGAACCCCCTCGCATTTCTGATGCAGTCATAGAAAGTCTTAAATCAGTCACCGACTAGTTTATTGAAGAAAATTTTTCCTATATTAGAATTTATGGTTGTTCCATTCCCCCCCACGCACTCTCGAAATTCTTACCAGACAGACTAGTATGCAGAGAAGTAGCTCATCAGATAGCCAAGGGTGGTATTGGGTTGGAATTGAAAGCACTTTAGAAAAAAGCATGGCCATCTTTCCCTGTTCATATTGGGAAATTTCCTTTATCAAATTTAGGCCATTCTAAGGTAGAGGCCGAGTCATTGGAAGAAGTGAAGCTAGTAAATATTGAACACATAAAATATGACCCCTACCAAATAATAAGTAGGCATTACATACATTGTAATTTAAAGGAATATGAACATGAAGTTTCTGTTTATGATGATATTTTCAAAGATGTTAAGTCTTATGCAGAAGTGTTGAACAGAGTCCAGGCCTTGCCACCTAAATCACAGGCTAGTTTTGCATCTTTTCAAAGTCATAGGCGAAGTTGTCTGCCTAAGATTTTACAGGGTGAAATTTCGACCCCATTGCCAGAACAGGAAGAAACCCCTCCAGGTTTTGAAACCAATACTCAGGGTAAACCAAATGACAAAGGTAAGTTGAAGGATACTGAGATACCTTCCCAATACACTAAGGGTTCTCAAACAAAAGAATCAGAAACAGATAAGGGAAAAGAACCAGAAAAAATTCCATAAATATTGAAGAATGTTCCAGAAAAAATAGGAGGAACAACTTCAACAGAACTTGGTAGTCCTATTACCTCTTTAACTCCATTACAGTCAACTTTCAGAACCCCCCATGAAGGAATTTTATATGTCAGTGATCTAGAGCCAATTTCAAGAGATGAAATCCCCCCATCATATTACTTTTTCAACAAAAAGCGAAGAGTAGTCTTGAAACAGGAAATTCATCCTAGAGGAGAAGGAATGATTAAAAAACATAGAGTTATCATAGATGGAAAGAAACTCAAGGATGGAGAGTTCTCTACAGAATTAGAAAGTACAATGGGTGCTATAGCATCAGCTAATATGTATTCTGTAGGAAATTTAACAACTGTGCTGGAACAGAAGGAACAAACAATAATCCAGTTGCAAGACAAGCTAAAGAAAAATGAAAGAAATACTAGTTGGGGAATAAAGAAGGGTCTAGAACAAGCTAGACTTAAGGATATGCAAGAAATTCATAAATTAAATAAAGACTTGGATGAGGCAAAACATTTAATGCAGGTCACACAGGAACAAGTTCGAAAGCTGGGAGAAGAAAACAAACAGTTGCAAGATAAGATTATTTCAATTACTAACCAGGTAATAGAGCTTGAAAGTTTCAGGACACGGGCATTGGAGATATATGTAAGAATAGAGGAGGAACAACAAAAAGTATTCTTGAATCTGGAAACAATCAAGAATTATTTTCAAGAATCAAATAAGTCTTTGGAGAACTTGTTCCAGAAAGAATGGGAGGTGAAAGCAGCAAGGACTACTTTTCAGAAAGCAGTGGCTTCCTCATTAAAGGAAGAAATTGGAAAGACTCAGAAATTATCTATTTCTGAACAGGTTAAAGGGGATATAATGATTAAAGTATGGGAAACAAAACTGGCTAAATATAAATGAATCACAAGAGAAGTTAATGAAGATTGCCAAGGAATCTTCGATCTCTTTGAAAGCGATTCATTGAATATTGGAACAGATGGTTGTTCTGGGTTGTTAGGCGAAGTCAATATTGCCAAGCACCAGCTGAAGTTTAGAGAAGAGCTAGAGGAAAAGAAAGCAAAAATTTCAAATATTAAATTGATCAACATTACAGAAATCAATAAGTGGATGGTGACTTCAAGTTTAAGGTTGAAAACTGTTAAATTCACAGAAAGAATGATAGAAAGTTGGTTGCCCGAATTATAGAGAAGATTTTTCTCATTTGAAGCAAACGAGATACCCGAGGCTCCCAAGATCTTAGTAAATTTTTTGGGAAAATGTGTTCAGTGCGTTGAAGCAAAGAAAGGAAGTTCATCAACGCAAACTTAAAACTTTTTTTAAATGTTTTTATTATTAGAATTTTGAAAGAAATTGTAAACGGTTGACATTATTTTTATGTAACCGAAATTTTAGGAAGTTGGTTAGTCACCAACGAGAAGCTTTGATGAAATGTATAAATATAGTTTCGAAAGGCTGAGAAAAGGCTTAAGAAATTTTGGAGAGAGCCATTTTTGTAATATCAGTTTTGAAATACATTGGAATATAGATCACAAACGAGATTCTGGATCCTACAACTTTGTAACTATGTGTCTTCTCCTTGTTTAGTATACTTTGTTGAATTTTTCCTTTAATGTTTCCTCTAACAAGTAAATCAGTTTGAAGTTATATACATCGTTGTTTATTATTTCAGATTGGTTTGGATGTTAAATGGTTTACATTCTTTCCTCTGAAATTGCTTTAGTAATTTTAAGACCTGTAAAACTTTGTTCCTTAATACTTAACTCTGTTAGAAACCTCGTTTTTCTTTCATTATTGTCTATTAAAATATAAGATTCTTTCTTGATTAAAGCCTTATATTTCTTTGTAGCGTTTATTTGTTGTTTATAATTTTCGAAATTGTTACAAAACCAGGAAACGGCCTTGAATGTGTTCACATTACTGTTTTAGATTTTAAAATTGTTTTCCTTGACCTCATCTCTGGAAATCTGAAGTAACAAACTTATTAAAATCCCTTTACAAACTATTAAACTTTATTGACTGTCCCTAGTAGCAGACAACCCAACGTAGAACCATGCCTGCAGGATCAAACCATCATTGCCCTGACTTTATTTAATACTATTTTACAAACAACAACTAACCGGGTTGAGTTAGAAATATCATGGGCTGCTATTGAGCGAGACATTAGCATCCAAGAACAACAGGAAGCAAGATAGAGCCAGTTGAAAAACTGAATATGTTCTTATCTTTCTTTGATTCATTATCCTCAAATCATTTCTTTAAATCATTTATGGATTCCTTGACGGTATGTTTTATAGCCTTAAAACATAAACTCAGGATCAACACTAACCACGTCATGAATTTTCACCTATGGTGCTCTTCCAACAACATCATGGATGGTTCCATCAGACTGCGACTATTTCAATGCACACTCACTGGCCCATCGGCCAAATGGTATGTAGAGGAAAAATCAGGGTCCCATGCAACTTTTGAATCCTTGGCCAAAGCATTTTTGACCTTCTTCCAATTACCAATCTTCCATGACAATGGTCTGGAACTACTCTCTAATTTCAAACAAAACTCAACCACACATATCGCTGATCACATTCATGAGTGGCGTAGGCGATGTAGTTTGTGCAAATCAGAAACCACCAAACAATAGTGTCTTGACTGGTTTCTTCGATCACTTGTCTCTCTCCTCGGTAAGGATGTAGCTTCCACCTTCCCTCAATATGAAGAGGAAGTCATCAGTAAGGCTCAACAATACAACCTCATCTATGCACAGTCAAGGTACTTATACACTGTACTTCTTGATCTCCCAAAACTTGTGTCGTTTGGACAAGACAAACCTGGGATGTCTCACTCAGTAGGTGGACTGATTGGTAATACCACTCACCACGGTCCACAACCCCAACAACCACCAATGTATGGAACACCTCAATATCCGCAGGCATATAGGGGCACCTCTTATTACCCCCCACCCCCTTATCAACAACCATACTCGGTTTCTATACCTCCACCCATTAGTGGGCCACTACCGGCACCCCCCATACACCCACCTATTCAAATGAGTTTTGGTACCCCCTCTACCTCAGCTTATAGTACTAGCGAAAGCACCACACCTTCCTATGTACCTTACATATTGTTACCCTCAAAGAATCCGTACTTTCCTTTTCCTAGTCCCCCATGACCCATGTCTCCCCCACATCCTCACGCTGGGGTGAATTTTGTTCAACTCTCTCCCGTTCAACAATATCAAAATTTCGAACAGCTGAATATGGAAAATCTGACCCATTCTTCGAACAATGCCAAAAAGAAAGGACGAAACAGGAATAACAAAAACCCAGGTCAAGGCGGGAATCAACCCCAGTAGAACTGCAAGATACCAGATATATAAAATATGCAGAACAAAAATAAAATGCTAGAAATGATAGAATAACAGTAAAATATCCAGCATAATCTTCACAATACACAGAAATGATATAACAATATCAATAGAAATAACACTTTGATTCATAAAGAAATGTTCACAGGCCTCTTCGAGGGGGCAACCTCCAATCGAGCAATGCTTTGTTACAATAATATCCAAGCTAGGGTTCTCATACCCTCGACCCTTATTTATACTAAATATGTCTATTAAGAGAAGCATCTAGAGGAAGATCCTT
>ML793223.1:319373-338287 GCA_009831015.1 Picea engelmannii
GGTCTGAAGAATGTTGCAGTGCTGAAATCCCCAAATTATAAACCAGAGAGAAATGTGTATTTACTTAGCAACCCGAACACAGATGTGCGAAAATATATCTCGCTGATTTAATTTGTTTATGTTCCTCAAGGGTTAGGTATTCAAGGGTTCTACAGACAAGGGTTTGCCCTATGCTATAGCTCTCTGATATATGTGCAGGGTCCAACAGTAGTACTCGACCCAATATCTCAGGGCACTAACTAAGGAGGATAGACCGTACCCTTAGCCATACTACCCGACTACCCAAGTACTAGAGAGTATCTTCTTGAGTGTTGTTCTCGGTGACACTATAGCAGTCCGGCGACCAATAGGTTTATTTAAAGAGGGCTTCAGGAAATCTAGGCCGATCCATACATAAATGTTGTCTGATGCGATACCACTCAAAGGGGTACCAATAGGGGTTACAAGGGTGGCCAACAGATGTGCGCTTAAGAACCACTTGTATTTCCTGCGTGTATGAATCCCTCAACTGTGGGTTTATGCGCGTAATGACAGATCTATGTGGCTTAAAGATGCCAGAATACGTCTCTACCCTGAAAAAACAATACCCACAATTTCTACCAAGGAAAGTTCTCTGATACCACTTACAAGATACCAGATATATTAAATATGCAGAACATAAATAAAATGCTAGAAATGGCAGAATAACAGTAAAATATCTAGCATAATCTTCACAATACACATAAATGATATAACAATAGCAATAGAAATAACACTTTGATTCAGAAAGCAATGTTCACAGGCCTCTTCGAGGGGGCAACCTCCAATCGAGCAACGCTCTGTTACAATAATCTCCAAGATAGGGTTATCATACCCTCGACCCTTATTTATACTAAATATGTCTATTAAGAGAAGCATCTAGAGGAAGATCCTTCTAGAAGAAGAAGCTTCTATTAAGTCTTCTTACATCTGCCTTATTCTATTTTATTGAAAGGCCTTATTAATATTGACCTTTATTACATCCGAATAGATTGAAATACCTATGTGTAGGTTAGGACCTTAACAAGAACCAACCTACTAGGGGCAACCAAAACCAAGGGAATCAGAACCCCCAGGGGGGCAATAATAATAGGCATCAAGGGAGAAATAACAATAATGTTAAAACCAACTTCCCTTGTGCCCTTTGTGGTGAGTTTGGTCATTACACTCATCATTTCCCCCAAATCACTGATTTCAAATGGTTGAAAGACTCAGGCAGTCTACCCCATCCTCCAGCACCACCTGCCCCTCAGCAGGCACCACAAAAATATGTGAAACAACCCCCCCTACCATACTGCAGAATCCTATTCCACAACAAGGTGTGATAAACACCCAACAGGACACGCAACATCCCCCACCTCAGGTGGGACAATACCTCAACCCCAACAATCCAGCAGATCGCATGATCCTCCTCACTAGTGAGGAAGAAATCCTGCTGCAAACATGTAATCGTCAGTATCATGCACCCTCTGAGTCTCCTCCCATCCCTCCAGAGACAAACCCTACACCAATAGGACCCCCATTGGTGATCCCTCACCCTAACAAAAAACCACCTCTTCGCATCCCTCGCATCCCATTGCGCAGGAATGTCCACAACCCATAGGCTAGGGAAGCTCATAACTATAGTTTGGTTGATGACTTAGCACAATCCCTGGCTGCCATGTCAGTCTTAGAAGTCCTTCATACTTGTCCCACTCAACGGAAATCATTACTTTCCACCTTGGGGGCAGTCGACCCCATAGATACTCGACTCATTACATTTGATCTCAACAACAAAGAACCTCGCCTTCCCACCTTGATCGCTTTCCAAATCCCAGTGAAAATCCGGAACATCACAGTTCATCGGTGTATCATCGATGAAGGTGCATCTACATGCATTATGTCCAAATCTGTATGGTAGAAACTTGGTTCCCCCGAACTCATACCCTCTGCCATTACCTTACGAGCTTATGACGGATGACCATCCTCTCCGGAAGGGCTCTTCCAAAATGTCCCCGTAGAACTCGGGGGCAAGACTATTCTCATTGACATTGAAGTTATCGATGCCCCACTCGATTATAATATCCTGTTCGGTCACAACTACATGTACACTATGAAGGCAGTTGCCTCTTATGTCTTTCGAACAATGATGTTCCCCCACAACGGGAAGATCCTTACCATTGACCAAGTCTCACATTACGAGCCTAACCCATCTGCCAACATTGATAACATTCTTCCTCTCATCCACACGAGTCAAGACGCATACCCACTCATGGAGATGGGTCCTGACATTTTCAAAGATCCATCATTGTTAGGAACTTACAATGGAGCACCACCGCTCCTTCATCCTTCCAATCAAGTATGCATCGTATCATCTAATGGAACTAACACAGAGGATACCCTTCCTCCTAGGGAGGCTTCTATCATATATGACGTCCCACTAGTCGCAGAGCTTCCCCCTCACGAGCCTCTTGCAAACTCGTCAACCCAACCAGTCCATGATTCCACATCTCCCCAAGGACATATCCCAGTTTGGGAGACAGTTCCCCAAGACATCACTCAAATCCCCTTCTTTTACCCTCCACCGGGAATCGAATATTTCCAGGTAGCCACAACGCTTACCCTCCCTAATATGGTGTTAGCAATTCCAATTTGGTATTTACATCCATCAGAGATGGTCCCTTGACCATCCCTCCCCCCCCAAACAGAAGGAATCCCAATGATGATTCCCATACTTACTCCCACCATACTTACTCTACTTCCTCCATGCGTCCAACCTCCTTGCATGCTATGTGAGAAATATGGACACCAAACCAATAACTACCCATCTCTACCAGAGTTACAAAATTTGATTCCACTCAATCAAACTCCCTCAACACTTGCCACTCTAGCCAGTACTACCACTATCACCCCCCATTCAGGTAGCAAAGGGTTGCAAACCAAATTCTCTTGTGCTATATGTTTAGAATATGGCCATTATACCCACCATTGCCCACCACTGCCATGCTTTCGATAGACATTAGCCACCGTATGCCAATGCTTCCAGAGTGAACCCAGTCTAACTACGTCATCCTCACCCCCAATCACTGGCATCCGTTATGTGACAAATTCAGTCAATGAACGTATGAGATGCCCTTTCTCTCTATGTGAATCATTAGATCATTTTACATACCAGTTTCCTATGATCATTGAATATAGGCAACGCCAATTGACCCTGCTTCACAGACCCACAAAGTTGATAGTTGACCTTATCTCGTCACTAGAGGTTCTTCAGGTCATTTCCCCTGAACCTGAGGCCCTTCCAACACCTCCATGGTTCTTGGATGACTTATCTAAGGATTCAACCCCCAATCCCCCCAACTCTCCCACTCATTTCCCTATGGAAATTTTACACCCCACTACCACAGGTACTCCTCAGTACTTTGAAATTTGGTTTATGTCGAGCAAACCATCGCCATATCCTTGCATCGTCCCCCCAGCTTCTTCATCACCAGGGGGAAGCCACATGACCACATTCACCGATCTAACTCTTCCCGACCCCTTGTATTCCCACCAATTCCACTGTGACAAGGAAATACTAGAAGATTTAAACAACCCTGACTACCCATGGGATGCGCTACACCACCGCACACTCTTCCTTCCACATGAAGCTTTCACGCCTCCTAACCAACACCCCATCTGCGCGGTTGAAACCAAGGATTTTATCCCATCAGGGCCTATCGACTGGTTCAAAAACCCCATTCCTACCCCTGATTATTTTGAAGAAGGAAATATGGACAACATTTCCTCGACCATTAAAATCGACATTTCCATAAAAAATGGCGTCATCGAGGAAATCACCATTGGAGCTACTTGCAATCCTCAAGAAATCACCGCCTATAAAGCCCTCTTCCAGGAATATCAGGATATTTTTGCCTGGTCATACACAGAAATGCCTGGCCTCGATCCCTCTATCGTCGAACATCGCATTGACACATGGCCCGACATTACACCAGTTCATCAAAAACAACGACCGCTACATCCATCCAAAGCAGCGGCCATCAAAGCCGAAATTGACAAATTACACACTGCCAGGTTCATCTACCCCATCGCCTATACATCATGAGTTTCCAACCCTATACCCGTTAACAAAAAATAGGGCACTATCCACGTCTGCACGAACTTTCGTGATCTCAATCACGCATGTCCCAAAGAAAACTTTCCAACACCTTTCATTGATCAAATTATTGACGACTGTGCAGGCCATGAGGCTCTATCCTTCATGGATGGTTTCTCTGGTTATAATCAAATTCAAATACACCCAGCCGATCAGTACAAAACCGCATTCAATACCCCTTGGGGTACTTTTGCATATCATGTCATGCCTTTTGGCTTAAAGAATGCTGGCACAACTTTCCTACGAGTGATGACATACATTTTTCATGATCTGGCCCATATCATCCTTACATACTTGGACGACCTCACCACTCGATCCAAGAAACACACCCAACATCTTGATTATTTACAAATCATCTTCCAACAATGTCGTCAATACAACATTTGCTTGAATCCCCTCAAGTGCGTTTTCTGCGTCACCGCAGGGCGACTCCTCGGCTTCATCATTTCCCAAAGTGGTATTACCATGGACCCCCTCAAAGTCCAAGCTATCATTGAAATTCCACCTCCCCAAAATTTACATCAACTTCATAGCCTACAAGGCAAGGCTAACTTTCTACGACGATTTGTCCCAAACTACGCCATTCGCGCACACGATTTCCTTCACTTACTACATCACGACATCCCATTTCATTGGGATGAACATGCCCAACAATCATTTGACGATCTTAAAATGGCACTCTCCAACACCCCTTTAATTAGTGCACCTGACTACAATCATGACTATATCCTCTACGTATCATCATCAACTGTTTCAGTGGCAGGAGTTCTCGTTCAGCTAGGTGATGAAAATCATGATCATGTCATTTATTACGTTAGTAAAAACCTCTCAGGGCCACCCTTGATGTATAAACATGAAGAGAAACTAGCTCTTGCAGTCATCCTCACAGTCGAGAAACTGCGTCACTATATTCTGCTTCGCACAACTAAGGTTGTAGCAGATTCCAACCCTATGCAATACTTGATCAGTTGTCAGCAAATTAACGACAAATTTTCTTGATGGATTGTTATCCTTCAGGAGTACGTTCTTGAATTCTCAACACCCAAGAGAAAGAAAGCCCTTGTTCTCACCGAACTTGTCATGACCCTCCCCTCTAACACAACTAGTGCCCTCGTCAATACTGACTTTCCCGATGAACATCTCTTTTACATCACTTCGGATGATCCTTGGTACGATGACCTTCTCGTCTACCTCCGAACTCAAAATTTTGGTAACCACCTTTCCTGAGATGATCGTTGTCGTATTCACCACCAGGCCCCCCACTACCTCCTCATCGGGGACATCTTATATTGGTGAGGGGTCGACACCATTCTTTGTCGATGCCTCACCATTGACGAGGTCTATAGAGTCTTGAATGACTGCCACAATGGCGCATGTGGGGGCCATCTTTCGGGAATATCCACTTCTCAGAAGATTATCCGAGCAGGTTACTTTTGGCCTACCTTGTTTCACAATTATATTCACATCATGAAACAATGCGAGAAGTGTCAACTTTATGCCAACAAAGCCCGAGCACCACCTACTCTTCTTCATCCATTCATGACTGCCGACCCTTTTTGTAAGTGGGGCATCGACTTCATGACTTGTAATCCCCCCTCCAGCAATGGACACAAATACAATGTTGTCGCTGTCAATTACTTCACCAAATGGGCAGAAGCTATGCCCACCTTCAACAACACTGCTGACACCGCAACACATTTTTTCTTTAACCACGCCATATCCCACTTTTGCGTACCACTCCAACTTGTTTCCAATCATGGGAAACACTTCGAGAATGAGATTTTTGTCGAACTCTCATCTCGGTTAGGATTCTCCCATGATTTTACCTCACCATATTACCCTCAGTCTAATGAACAGGTCGAAGCAGTTAACAAGGTCCTCAAATCCATGTTACAGTGCACAATTAATAAACATAATACCAATTGGCATGATATGTTATTTTTCGCGCTATGGACTTACCGTACGGATGTGAAAACAACTAGTAGTTTCACACCATTTCATCTAGTCCATGGGGTTGAGGCCACTCTTCCCATTGAGTGCAAAATTCCCACCTTATGCACCACAATTGAGCTATTACTCGACACTGCTCCAATGGAGTAGTGCTTGCTGAACTTAGAGTCCCTGGATGAAGATCATCGATCTTCATTACATAACAATGAGGCAGCTAAAAAATGATAAAAGGCTACCTTTGATCGACATGTCAACCTTCTCTCATTCTACGAAGGTGACCTCGTCCTTACTTACAATATCGCTCATGATACCTTTGGCCATGGGAAATTCGAGTCACTATGGCATGGCCCATACATCATCCAACATTGCCTCACCAAAGGCGCATACATCCTGGCCTCTCCCGAAGGCCTCTCTCTCAAAGAACCCATCAATGGGTTATACTTAAAGAAATTTTATGCTTAAACGTAGTCATTCTACTTTAGGTTACTTATTTTATAGTGTTTTTAATATTTTTTCCATCCCTTGCATCTAAACTATCATTTGTTCTATTGACAGATGCTTCGTCCACCGACCTACCACATCAGTTACGTCGATGGCACCAATTGTTGGACTCAAAATCTCACTTCGGCCACTTGGGCTCTCTACACCCCCTCACATGAAATGCTCCATTTGAGCAGCATATGTTTGGGTTCAACGACCAACAACCAAGCCGAATATACTATCATCATTGGCCTCCTGGCCGATGCCCAACATCATCGTATTCGTCACCTTAGCGTCTTCCTCAACTCTCAACTAGTCGTCCTCTAGCTCAACAATGTGTACTGTGTATGCGATCCTTGCCTCTTTCGCAAATACCTGCAGGTTATACTTTTATCTCGACATTTTGATTCCATTACATTTACACATATTCCAAGACAATTGAATCAAATTATAGATAACCTAGCTAATATTGTGTTAGACTGGCATATATCACATCAAGCTACCTCTACACATACATAAACATATCAACAACCTGTCACAACATATATAGATTAGACATCATCCACACAAACATATCAACAACCTGTCACAACATATATATATTAGACATCCTCCACACATTAAGAAAACACATGTAAACACCACATAGATCTCAAAATGTATATTCATGTATATATAAAACAGTCCACAGTTCCATCCAAATGTTTACATACAAAAATACATGTATCTGCAAGCCAGTGAAGCACCTCAGTACAAAATGGGCTCACCAACCTATATACAAAAATACAACAAATACATAGCGCACCACTCAAGGTGCCTCTAGAGAACCACTGCATGCCCCTCCCTCAGGCGGTGGTTTCCCACCCCCTATTGGTTCCTCCTGCCTTGGAGGTAGTTGTCCAGTCATCGCAGCACTAGCTACTACTTCCCATCGTACCACGACTCGCCATGGCGGCAGAATCCCCACACACTTCTCCAAGATTCCCTCATCCTGGATGCAAGACCACATGCCCTCAGGCACACCCTGTAACACTGCCTCCAGGCGACGACGTATGTCCTCAAAATCTACTCTGGCATCCACTGGAGGAGCATGTGATGGCCTAGCACCAGGGTCATCAAATCGGTGTCTCCTTGTTGCTTTCTTCGGATCATCTAGTCTCGCTGTGACGTCCTCATGCCGACGTCTCTTTCCAACCCTCGACCCTTCCTGTGGTGGTCTCTCCGGCTCCTAATGAGCTGATGCTCTCTGCAACTCCACCTCCCATCCGCGAGGTGCCACATCTACACATACAAACAAACAACAAATAATATCAACATCTATATCATACATATATATCATGCTATCTCACAAAACATATATATCAAAATCATCAACATACCTCGATGGTCGAACACCTCCCCTAGAGGTAGCACCATGTCCGGATCCTCTCGGAAGTCAACCCCGACATAGGGGAACTGCAATATCACCTACGACATCTACCGCCACACCTATGCCACCTCAACAGTAAAGAAGTGGCTGCCCTTGCCACCACCATGGCGAAGAAAAACAGTCGACCACCACTTTAGTCGTGGCTCTCGCGCCCTAGGTGCACCCAATAAAATCCTCAGGTGCAACATAGGCACCCTCTCCAAAAACCAGGCCATCAGGATGGACCTAAAGGAAAACTCTCCTGTATCCATGGACCGACAGTGGTCCATCTGCCTTACCATCCTAGCATGCAGTGTAAGCCCCCAGGAAAATTACTCACTGGCCAAAACCCTCTCCATCACACATAGTTGACCACCACTGATCCATTGCGTCGCCAGAGACCCATAAACTCTCACAATCATCGCCGCTATACAACGATATGATAGGGAATCCATCACCCCAATGCTCACGACAGTGCTAGACATAAAGTTTAGCCCTGAAAAGTATCTCTGGTCAACTGTCGCTAGCGACACATCCCTCGGTAACACCGGCTCCGCCGGTAGGGGCGTTCCCCGAAATGGGAGCCCAGTCAAAAAGTATACATCCTCCACCATAGTGAAGGCAATCTTCTCTCCCCGCACTATGAAACAATGCAGGTCTAGACTCCACATCCAGATAAGAAACTATAGGAGATACTCCTACGCCCGTATCAATGGGCACTCAAAGAACTTCAACAACCCACAAGATGCCAAAGTCGCACGTACCCCCGGATCCTCAATAGCCACGGTGTCTCTCAGCTGAGACCAATCCTGCTCTCGCCAACCCACCGACATCGTGCACAATGATCACCTACAACCACATAAAATAGTCCTATGTCAGCCACATGGACCATAAACAACATCAAAAAGCTAAGTTTTACACCCGTCAACCTTACCTCCAAGGCGTGGTTGTTTAAACCCATAGGCGCGCACACACGCGTGCATGTTCACTCCACAGGCATGCACACGGGCCTGCCTATTCACTCCACAGGCATGCACGTATGCACACCTGTTCACTACACAGGCACGCACTCAGATGCACTTGTGCATCCCACAGGCGTGCACGTGTGCGCGCTTGCTCAACTTATAGGCGCTCTTTAGAGCGTGCCTGTCCAATAAAAAGCCACGCACACATGCGCAGCTGTGCAACCAACAGGCGCACACATAGTGCATGCCCTTTTCCCCCTTATAGGCGCCCCCATGCATGCCTATCCTATGGGTAGGCACACATGTATGCATGCCTACTTCCGGATCGCCCGTGCACGTGGGGGCCCACACTCATAAACCCTCCTGTATGGCCCTCCGTACAGTCCCTGCCCAAAAAAGGAAACCCTAATTCTATGTAGGATGATTAGACTACTAACCTGAAGCTCACTGGTCCTCAATCGGATGCCTCATCCTCCCAGAATATCTAAATCTCCTCTAAATACTTTTTGTCCGGTCACTATAGAAACAAGTACAAATGAGGTGGCAATGTGGGCCCTATAGCTATATATAGGCCTTTTCGCCAAACTTACACTCACCATTCTGGGAGCTCCAGGTGTCCTTTTCTCGATCCGTCTTCATCCACAGGATCAACATTCCATCATCTACATCATGACAATTCCTGGGCCTCTTTTCATCTTGAGTCCCTGGGACGCCATTTTTTCATATCCTGACTAGGTACGCATGCACATATTCAAAATTATCAAATAAATGCTCATATGTTTGATTCTCTTTAGATATTGTTCACGTCGGATATTTGGTTTTCATGTGTGCAGGTACTCGGTCATCATACATCAACACATCCCTTCAGGTATATACTCAGCACTGGCACATAGTCATTCCCTCTGAATCTCACTTACATCTCCAGTAACACCCTCTGACATTTTCCCCTAGGATCCCCATTTCTGGCTCTGCAGTACCTACACCCCCATTTGCATCTTTGGTACTGTCACCCGGTAGCACTCTTACCCACATGAGTTGTCCCATTCATAGCACCCTTTTGCGCTTTTTGACACTCATGCTATTTTTCAAAACCCTTTAGGGATGGGAGTCCCGATAGTCTTACATCATGTCGCGAATCAACCACATACTCCTTCTCCTCATTTTGCTAGTTTTACCAAATGGACTCCCAGATTATCTCTTCACGGTTCTATTTTTGACTACACCTCTACAGTATCATGAACCCTCCATTTCATCCACAATCAGTTTTCCCATCTGCAAATTTCCCTTCATTTCACCTACCTCATACAAAAACCCACCCATGGGGCCCCCACCCTCCACCAGTTCTCTGAGTAAATTGTGCCCTACCCGGGCCAACCATCTCACATTGGGGCACCCGTTTCTTTATTTGTACACTTATCCCAAATTATTCTTTATTTATTGTACAAACACCTTTGTTTCCAACAGTTACATTACCTTTTTGTCGTCACCTTTGGTGACCTTCTTCCCTTTTTGGCAAAACACAACCCATGTCACCCTTGGTTGGGTCACTACTTCTTATCCACCCTTGACGACATTTTCCATATCTTCAGAGTACCCCACAGGCCACTTACCTCTGCCCTCTGAGTTTATTCACTTTGTCCTGCCTCTGGCACAACTTATTCCCTGTCTTTCTGTCCCCCTGACACTCGACCTTGTTGAACGGTTGCGGCCACTTTTATCTCACATATACCCCAATCAAGGACAGTCTTGAGTCTTCCTACATCTTGACTTCGTCCATGTACCTCCTCCCATTCCTCACCTCACCTAGTAGATTTCATGAAGCCATTTTCTTCTGGGAGTCACGTCCCCCTTGTTGTCGACATCAACACAGTTTTTCAGAAGGGTGACAGTATCTTGATTCTCATTCCCTATCCAATGAGAGATCTCGGATGACACAGGGAGAACCATAATTACTCCCTACTTTCATTGACCCCCATAACATTCGAAATCAACACTTTCTCATGTTACGGTGGGTCTTACTTTGCGACTATTGCAGTTAGTTCTTATACTTTCCGAAGACCTCTGAACTTGGCTGGGCTATCAATGCCTACAGAATCCGTGATACTTCTTACAAGTGTCACTGCCTACTATTTAGAGTATGTTCCTCTGTAGAATTGTCTTTTGTCTTTATCATGGCCACCCCCGAGGGAACTGCAGTTGTCTACATTACCACTTCATTCATCTTTTTGAGTTACATGACACGAGCAAGGGGCATGCCTGCCTCGTTTGTACATAATTTATTTTTTACACACCTCATGGAAGGTTGGGTTCTACAAGTTCCCTTCTCCCTCCAATGGGGAACTCTTGAAAATCCCACTATTTATCTCTCTTACAAAAACATTCTCAGTAGAAGAAACATTGATGGATTTCGACTATATGTATGCTCCTAACCTCATCCATCAGGGGGCATCTGTTATCAGTAAAATTTTGTCCGCAAATGGTTACAAGAATTCAGCATCGTCAAGCAGTTATGAGGTCATCCATGGACCTGAATTAACACAAAAGCATTCAAAAAGGGTCAAAAACTATACAAATAGAGAAAAAATTGAAGGGCACTATGCAGACACTGGGCGTGCATGCACATGCGTGAAACAGAAATGCAAGATTCACGCACATATGCACGATGCGCAACTGTTGTCGCAAAAATCCGTGCACCTGAGAAAAAACACATTTATGAGAGTGGTCGGCCTCCCACCCACTTCTGGTTCATCTTCCAAGTTGACTTGACACTCAAATCTGGATTGGATTCAACTGGGTGGCTGGTAAGAGACCTAGAAATGCCCTAATTAGCCTCTTTACACACTACAAACTAGTTGAACAGTAACCCAAAGGAATGCTATAAAAAGGCCATGGATACACTTCATTTTTCAAGGAATTTCATAGCAAAGTCATGTTGCCATTATTCTCTTGAAGACTCTTCTATCCTTTCCATGAGTATACTTGCATCATTTCTTTGGGCAATCCATCTCACCCCTTGAGTGGATTAGCAAAGAATTATTTCACCATTTTCATTTTCTTTCTCAAAGTTGTAAGAAGAGCTTATTTGTGGGGGTCCAAGAGCCCTCCCTTGGAGGAAGAAGGGACTCATAGTCCCCTTGCTTCTCGGTGTTTTCTTTCACTAATATCAGTCTTATCATTGGTGACATGGGTCTCATTGTTTCTTTTGTACTTATGTCCCTATGTTTATAAATTTAGTTGTTGTTTTATTTCTTAGTTTAATTCTTAGTTGTTGTTTTATATTTCTTTTTCTAACCCTTTTCCTTGCAGCTATCCTGCTCAGCAAACCCAACTGAGCTTGCAAGCACCTCTATTTTTCTCACTAAGGTGAAGAAATAGGCGCAACAACCATCACAACAAAAATCCTAATATGGACCAACGCAGTAACAATAAAGAGTAAACACTTCAACCACTTAGCACTCAACATAGAGTTAGATGTAACATTCATTCATCTTTAAGTGAAGCACTAAGAATCAACAGATCTATTTAGCTAACATAATAAGAAAATTACTGAACACATTCATAACATAAAAAAGACAACACAAAGCAACCACAAGACACAAGATATACATGGTTCACCCCAGTGTGGGGATACTTCCACCAACTGCTTCGTCTTCTTTATTATTCTTCAATATCTTACATCCATCCACTCATGTGCACTATGAAACAAAGCCAATCTTCGCAGAGGACAAGAGATATGCACACTGAGCACCATATACTCCTTCACAAAATTAGGTCAAGGCACAAAGCCTTACATACACATTATGTTGCACAAAGAATTTAGAACTACTTGCACTTAGCCACTTATACTTCTCTCTCTAAGTCTCTTACATCACTTTTCCAACTACTTCTACCTTAAAATGTTACTTATTTATACTTTTACAATCCTTTACAAAAAGGCCTAAACAGGGGTAAACCCCTGGGCCGACATCCCATAATCCATTACAAAAACCCTAGTGAAACCCCTTACTGGGTCCACAAAGCCCGAAAAACAAGTGATATCCATGATCTTAGCTATGCCTAGGTGCACCTTCCTCGATCACTGCGTTGAAGTCCAAGAAGTGGTCAAACCTGACCAAGATTTCCTCAAAACTTGGTCGAGGGCCAACATGCCCCCAACACTCACTCGTGACTCGTCCCGAGTCACTTAGGTCTCAGAAACAGTGCTTCAAAGGCCTCGAGCTTCACTCAATTTGCCTCAACTTGCTGCTTCACCTGAGCCTCCTGCTCAGCAAGGTATTGGATCATTTTCTCTGTAACAGGCCCTTCCAGGTGTTGCTCCACTTTTGCAACCACTTGGTCCAGTTGTGAGCCTTGTCCCTCAATTTCTTCAAACACCTTGCAGGATTCATCCTGCATAGGTTGTAGCTTTTGTGCAACTTCCATTACCCTTCCCTGAATGACATAAATTTTTTGTTGTACCACACAATGTTCCTGATATCTCTTCATTCTTTCTAGCATATTGAGTAGCTTCATATGCACTTGTACTGAAAGTGCCTACTGCTGCGCCTCCTGTAACTTCGCTTCCAGTTTCCTTAGCTATGGATCTTCTGTGAGGTGTTCGTAAGTCCATGTGATTCTATCACTCAACTATTTTCATTTTGAAGTGAGGGCTATGATCCTTCCAACTGCGCTCTTAGCGGCTTCCTCCCTCTGGTCACACACATCCTATGGAGTGCTCGGTACTGCTTGGATCTCCAACTCCGTTATCCTCACTTGAAGTTGTTGGATGGCCTCAACGAGCTTCATCACTTGAACCGCGACTAACTCATGTTCCTCCTGTGCCAATCCTGGCACAGATCGAAGTGATTTATTCATCGCTTCTTTGACTGCAGCCTGCTCTACGAGCAACTGGTCCTTTTCTCTCTGTATCTTTCCTTTCCCTCCTCAAGCATCACCCGAAACTCATATCTCTCATTTTCATAGGTAGTTACATAGTACCACGCAACTTGTAGTTTCTCTAAGACTTCCTCTTTCTCTTGTTTCAAGGCTTTTGTAGCCTTCTCATTTTCTTCTTGGACTTTCCGAAGTCGATCCTCTATTGCATATGCAAGTATTCTTAATTGGGCGAGCTCATCCCCCAATTTTGAAATTGGTGACGAAGAGGGCATAGTAGGCACTGCGCGTATCTACTCCAATTTTGAAATCCTCTGACCACTCCTTCATGATCTGCTCCATCTCTTTGTCTATTAGCTTCTAATATGACTGTAATTCTTCCTTGCTCTCATCTCTGCACATAATGATATAGATAAAATGTCGATTTGCATGGAACTTGGCTATCGATCTGTACTGGTGCAAGGTGCATGGTGTCATGCATGGAAATTCTTCAATGGAAAACTTCAGTTTCTAATAATACACATGGAACACAACGTTCGAGTGCCATTGCTTCAACATGTCATTGGTGTGCCACAAGGTAGCAAACCTAGTGGCCAACGACTCCAATGGTTCGATCTCCAGGAGGGTGGCTCCTTCAGGAATTTTCCAAGCACCAAATGCAATCAACACGAGAAACCAACTAAATTTGAACTCGTATCCTTGATCCTGAGCTTCAAGACAGTAGTTCTCGAGCTCATCGATGAGGTAACTCGCTCAATTCATATGCATTCCCTACTATTGGCACAGGGGTAGACCCAGGGTTCAACTCTCAAGAGCGCACCAACAAAGCCCTAACTACTGACCCTTTCGGCAACACCTCCGAAGCAGATGAAGTATCACCCGAGGTAGAGATAGGGGTGGTTGCAAGACTCAGGTGTCTGCAGCCTTAGCTGGGACACAGATATATGATTATCTTTCCTACAACACACTTAGCATCAATTATTCCTTAATATACGTTCATTAATCAACTTCGCAGAAGGCACATAGAATCGCAGTGAATACTTATACTAAGTACTTATCCACATAAAGATATGTTAGATTCAACATATCAAGCACTGGGAATCTCATATATCAGATCTAATGTTCATTCATTCTTCAACAACACAAAGCATACTAGATCTACTTAACCACATCAAGCACTTAGCCAAGAAAGAGATAAATACATAAGAGCGAAGCACAAAACACCATACACATAGTTACCGTGGTTCACGCCCATCCTGGGGATACTTCCACAAAGTCTTTTTTATATTATCTTGGTCAAGAAGTTACAACATAGAGCTTTAATGACCCTTACTTCACACAGGACAAAAGATCTGCATAGCTCGTTAGATCCTTCTTCCTTGCTCTTCAGCAAAAGACTATAAAAACCTGCACTTAGCTCTCCTATCTCATGCATAGAGCACTCTAAGATACATCCAATCACACAGATCCAACTCTTAACACTGTAGCCAACTTGCACTAAGAAATCACCAAGTGCACTAAGAAAAAAGCTCTTTTATTTATTACATTGCCTATCTATTTATATATTGCAAAATGGACCTAAACGTGGGTAAACGCATAGGCTGAAATCCCTTTCCCGTTACATCAACCCCAAAATAGACCCCAAAATAGGTCTTGCTTCCTTATTTTCTGCTTCGCATTGTGCTCCTTCCTTGGCAAGCTGTTGCAGTCCCAAAAGTGGTCAAGTATGACCAAGTACTCTTCAAAACTTGGTCAAGGGCCAACAGGCCCCCAACACTCACCTGTGACTCATCCCGAGTCACTCAGGTCTGACCAATTCTGCTTCGAACGCCTTGAGCTTGGCTCGAGCAGCTTCAACCGGCTGTAGTGCGACAAACTCTTGTTCAGTAAATTCCTAGATTACTGTGTCATTGAGCGGTCCTTCTAGGTGTTTTTCTGCAATGATGGAACTCTGTTCGAGTTCAGCTCCCTGTCTTTCAAGTTTAGCGAACAATTGACATTTCTTCTCTTGGAGTGGTTGTAGTCACTGAGAAATGTTCATTACTTTATTTTGCAGCATGCGTACTTGTTGTTGGGTTGTGCGTTGCTTTGCGAACCTCTTCATTCTTTTGACTGGGGTCATGGACTTCAGTTGCGCTTGTAGAACATCTACATGCTGCTTTTCTTCTTGGAGCTATGCCTCCAATGTCTGCAATTCTGGATTCTCTGCAAGGGTTTCATAGGTCTAGGAACTTCTGGTGCTTAGCTGCCTACATTCCGAAGCCAAAGTTTTTAATCAGGTGACTGCACTTTGAGCAGTGGCCTCTCTTAGATCTCTTATCTCTTGGGGTTTTTCAGGCATGGTGCAGAGCTCTAGGTCCGTGATTCACTATTGAAGTTGCTAGATTACTTCTTCTAGCTGGGTCACCTGCTACGAAAGACGATCTTCCATCTTCACTTCTATGATTTTCATGGAGAGCAGTGCCTTATGAACTCTTTCCTGTGTTTCAAGTTGCTATGCTAGCAACTGGTCCTTGCTTTGATGTAAATGGGATTTTTCCTCCTCCCATTTCGGTTGTAAGTCAAGTTGCTCCTGTGCGGCCTTTCTCCATTTCTCTTCATGTGCACTCTGTGCTTGTGCCAAATCTTGGGTGGATTTCGCTATGTATTCTTGAGCTCGTCGAAGGCGAGCTTCGAATTTCTTAGGGATCTGGTGTAACTGTGTGGGCTCATCACTTGTTCCTGATATTTCCATTGCTATCAGTGCCATAGGAATTGCTTGGTTGGACTGAAGTGCTTGCTGCGCTTCTTTAAATTCGCTCGTGATCCAGTGGAATAGCTCCTCTTGCTTTTTCCCGAACTCTAATGAAACATCATTCAGTGTGGCAATTAGGAAGTCAAAATCATTTAGGGTAAGCATAGTCTTAAGCATGGTCTGGGTGGCCTTAGTTTTCTTTCTGGATGAGGGCCTTAGTGGGGTAGTCTTCCTTTTCTTGGAGGGATCTGCCTCATCCCTAGGCGGGGTAACCTCACCTTTGCTCTGTTCAACTTCTGTTCTCCATAGTTCTTTCTCATCACCTCCCTTCGTAGGTGATAGTGAAGCAGTCTTCATGGATGTGTTGTGTATATCTTGAACTTCCACATACTTCTTAGGCTTTCACAGTCCTGGTGTATCCGACATAGCTTCAGGGCTATCTATGTCGAACATCTCTGGAGGATCAGCTACAACAAGGAGGTCTGCCGACCATTCCTTGGTAATATCCTCCAGGTCATCTTCTGTCAGCTTGTAATATGAATGGCTTTGTTGTTTGTGCTCATCTATGCATGCCGTGATGTAGGTGAAGTGACGATTTGCATTGAATTTCATCAAAGGTCGAAACCTATGAAGAGTGCTGGGTGTAATGCGCAGTGTAGACTGAATGAGATTCCTCAACTGAGTGTAGTACGCATGGAATATGACATTGGACTACCACTGTTTGTTCATGTCACTGGAGTACCATAGCGTACAAAACTTCACGACCAGAGGTTTGAAGGGTTTGATCTCCGGAAATGTGTCTCCCTCGGGTAGTTCCCATGCGATGAAGGCGATGAGTATGAGAAACCAAGTAAAGTGGAACTCATACCCTTGGTACTGCACTTGTCTACAGTCAATATCTATCTGATTTATGAGGTATTTATCCCAGTTCATTTGTAGTCCCTCCGTGAAATTCCCTGCAAGGTCAACTACAAATTCAGTCACCTGTGTAGGTCTGTTTTTTTGAAATAACTTGCCTTCGATCAACTGGCAACCAAAGCGTACTATTGCATTCTCAATGGAGGCTACCTTGTAACCTCGCATGCCTTTCTCTAGATCCCCATATGTGTCTTTTATTCATTGATAAAGATCACAATCTGTGGTCTTTTCATGGTAAAAGTCTCACGGGTCAGGGCCCTACATGCTTAGACTAGTGATCTGATTGATCAGAATCAGATCCACAATGATGTTGGGTATGTGTTATATTCTTTGCACGAGTAGTAGTGTCTACGTTGGGTGCATGGGGGGGTTAGAGGGGGGGGCGCTAGGCCCCCCCTCAGGGGGTGTAGGGGGGCGGAGCCCCCCATGCGGGGGTTCGGGGGCAGCGCCCTCGAAATTTTTTTTCGCACCGGGACGACATATTTTCGAGACGACATATTTCCAGGACCACATAATATTTAGGTGGTTTTTTTGGCACATGGTTTTTTGCTGATGGTTTTCCATTTTCGGTTAAGGAATTAGGGTTTTGGACTAATCCAGGTCATTGGGTTAGGGTTTTGGATGCCGCTGGATTCTATATGTATATTGTATTGTAAACAATGTAATACAATGTATGAATATAATATATGCTGGTTTTCCCGGTTTGGGTTTCTAGGTGAAAAAATCTCTGTGTAATGTTTGTATTTGCCATTGAATCTTTTCTATTCTTTTTTGAATATTAGTTTGCAGTAGATATTGTATAAGGTTATAATTTACATTTGGTATCAGAGCTTTATTGGCTTCAAGGGGACGCCTTTGTGGTCAAGGGTTTGGCTCAGAACTGTGATAAGCCTTGTTACAGTGGGAGATCCGTGATATTGTCTTGCAGGTGAAAAGAAATGGCAAGCAATTCAAATATGGAGATTGAGAAGTTTAATGGGAAAATATTTGAGTTGTGGAAGCTCAAGATGGAAGATCTTTTGGTGGACAAAGATCAATGGATCACGGTAGATCCAAGTACTGCACCTACATGAATTTCTGCAGATGACTGGAAAAAGATGGATCAGAAGGCAAAGAGCACAATCCGACTGTGTCTCTCCGATTCAGTATTACTGAATGTGTCAGAGGAAGCTACAACCAAGGATTTATGGGAAAATTTGGGGAAGTTGTATCAGTCTAAGTCCCTGGTAAATAAACTATTCTTGAGAAAGAAGTTGTATAACTTGAGGATGAGAGATCAAGACTCAGTGGCAAAGCATTTGAATGCCTTCAATACTGTGGTAAGTCAGTTAGTATCTGTTGAGATTAAAATTTCAGATGAAGATAAATGTATCAGTTTGTTGTGTTCTTTACCAGACTCGTGGGATAGTCTGGTTGTGGCCATAGGTAGTAATA
>ML793223.1:338806-354714 GCA_009831015.1 Picea engelmannii
AAAGTATGATGGAGGTAATGTTTTCTTGGGTAATGATTCGACAACCAGAATCATAGGAAGAGGAAGGGTCAAGTTGAGACTCATAGATGGAAGGATAAGAACACTTCCTGGTGTTCTACACATCCCAGGTATGGCCAGAAATTCGATTTCTGTAAGAAAAATGGAAGATGTTGGGGTAAAAACAATTTTTGAAAAGGGAAATTGCAGGATGGTTCAAGGAGCAATGGTGTTGATGAGGGGAGTTCGGTTTGGAACTCTGTATAAGCTGCTAGGAAACACTATTAGTGATGGGTGTAATAGCTCCATTGTTCCTAATATTGAAGTTGAAGAAGAAAGAACTCCTACAGTCCCTAGAGAAAAGGTTATGTTGTGGCATCAAAGACTGGGGCATATCGGAGAGAAGGGTCTTCGACTACTACACGGTAAAGGTATGGTTGAAGGCATGTCTAATTTCTCTCTGGATTTTGATTTCTGTGAACATTGTCTATATGGGAAGCAGAATCAGGTAAGATTCCCCTCTGGTGCAATGAGGGCAGAAGGAATTTTACAACTAGTTCACAGTGATGTTTTTGGACCTGTGTTTGTCCCATCATTGGGAAAATCTATGTACTATGTCTCATTTATAGATGAATTCTCGAGGAAAACTTGGATATATTTTCTCAGGAAGAAATCTGAAGTCTTTGACAGGTTTAAAGAGTTTAAGGCTCTTGTTGAGAATCAAACAAAGAAACAAATTAAGGTGTTGAGGACAGATAACGGTGGAGAGTTCTGCGGGAATGAATTTGAAGAATTCTGTAAGAAGTGCGGTATAGCAAGGCAGAAGACTACTCCATATACACCTCAGCAGAATGGAGTTGTGAAAAGGATGAATAGGACATTGATGGAAAAAGCAAGGTGCATGCTTAGTGGTGCTGGTATAGGGCAAGAATTTTGGGCAGAGGCAATGGGTACTGCATGTTATCTGGTCAACTAGATCACCCTCATCAGCGTTGGGTGACAAGACTCCACAAGAGGTATGGACTGGTAAGGAACCTTCTTTCACACATCTTAAGGTATTTGGCTGCGATGCATATGTTCATGTTCCAAAGGAAAGCATGAGTAAGCTGGATGAGGGTGAAAACTTAGTTGTCCTCTAAATTCGACATGAAGGATCTTGGTGCTTCAAAGTTCATTTTGGGAATGGAAATTAAAAGAGATTGAAAAAGGAGGAAACTCTAGTTAAATCAGAGAAAATATGTCGAGACAATATTGCAGAGGTTTAATATGCAGGAATGTAAACCGGTTAAGGTTCCTATTCCTGTTTGTGTAAAGTTATTTGCAGAACAGTGTCCCAAGACACATGAAGAAGAGGAGGGCATGGCTCATGTTCCATATGCAAGTGTAGTTGGCAGTTTGATGTATGCAATGGTTTGTACTAGACCGGACATTGCACATGCAGTGGGAGTTTTGAGCAGGTATATGTCAAAACTAGGGAAGGAGCATTGGATCACAGTAAAAAGGGTTTTCAAGTATTTTCGTGGCACTGCAAGCTATGGATTGTGCTACGAAGGAAGACTGGGATTGGATAGAGTGGTTGATATACATGGCTTTGTTGATGCAGACTGGGCTGGAGATCCCAATCCCAATCTGTTGATGCAGACAAGAGGGTATGTGTTTAACCTGTTTGGAGGAGCAATAAGTTGGATGAGCAAAAGACAGGTTGTAGTGGCACTTTCAACTATAGAATTTGAATACATGGAAGCCACTCATGCAAATAAGGAAGAATTATGGTTACAAAGATTGTGTTCAGGTATTGGGTTGGTACAAGAAGCTGTAAGGATAGAGTGTGACAGTCAGAGTGCAATTTTCTTGGCGAAGAACCTTGCTTATCATTCAAAGACAAAGCACATTGATGTTCAATATCACTTTGTGAGAGACATGATTGAAGAAAAGAAAGCATCACTAATGAAGGTGGACACTTTGAAGAATGTTGCAGATTCATTAACAAAATTTGTGAGCACTGAGAAGTTCTGTTGGTGTAGAGGATCCATGGGCATTGTTGACTATGTAACCCTGTAACCCCTTGTGTGCAAAGAAAACAACAAGTGGGAGAATGTTGGGTATGTGTTATATTATTTGCACGAGTAGTAGTGTCTGAGCGTCTGCACCGGGCACGCGTGGGGGTTACAGGGGGTGTAGGGGTTCGGGGGCAGTGCTCCGGAAATTTTTTTTCGCACCGGGAAAACATATTTCCGGGACGACATATTTCCAGGACCACATGATATTTAGGTGGTTTTTTCGGCACATGGTTTTTTGCTGATGGTTTTCTATTTCCGGTTAAGGAATTAGGGTTTTGGACTAATCCAGGTTATTGGGTTAGGGTTTTGGATGCCACTAGCTTCTATATGTATATTGTATTGTAAACAATGTAACACAATGTATGAATATAATATATGCTAGTTTTCCCGGTTTGGGTTTCCAGGTGAAGAAATCTCTGTGTAATGTTTGTATTTGCCATTGTATATTTTCTGTTCTTTTCTGAATATCAGTTTGCAGTAGATATTGTACAAGGTTAGAATTTACAAATGATGCATCGGTCCAACCATAGGTATCCTCCGTGGTAGCAGGACAGAAAGAGTCGGACACAGGCATTTACTTCCTGATGCCTCCCGAAATGTGGAATCTTCATTATGTTGAGGAGGGTTGATTGTGCAAGGTTATGGGTCCATTGTTGTGGTACAATATTGGGGTTCTTTACTTTTGTAATAGTCAAATACTTGTGTAGGGCTAGCATACTATATACCTTGCGATATCCAAGGTTAAAAGCATTGAATTTCAGGGTGGTGAGCTTCTCCTAGTCATCATGAATTGCGCACACCCCTTTCGGGAGGTACACAGTGACTACAACATAGTCGAAGTCTCTAGGTACATAGTCTCAGTTTACGGGTCCGCCTAGTGGTGGGATATATTTAGGTAAGATTCTTGGGATCATGTTCACAGTGGAAAATTCATTTCCGAGCTTAGATGGTCTTTTCGAAGGGGATTGGGATGGTCCTACTCAGGCAGTGGAAGGGGAAGTTGGCAGTGCAATCAAGGATGATGACTGTACACCTATAGACATTTCGTGTTATGACATGACTCTCTTAGTCATTAAATCAATTATAACTTCTTCAACAATTTTCTCAGCAGCACTGAGCTCGTTCGACATACAAATTTGGGTTAGCAGGCTCGAGTGCAACAGGAATTCAGAGATGGTAGTGAATAGTAAGGCAATGATATCAGGGTAAGTAAATCTCAGGGTTTGCGCTCAGATTCTTAATTGGAAAAAAGTATTCTAGGTGCGTGGTGCGACAGTTTAAGTAGGAAATCTCGGCAACGGTCTACTTGCAATGGACCTATGGCCTTCATTAACTCCATTCTTATCTATTCTGGTACTATCCAATGGTATAGTGGTAACCCATAACTATTTTTCAATCTGTTCAGAGCGGCGGTCTAACGGGTATATCGGTTCCAACGGCTATATTGCTTCATCATGTGGAAGTACTCTTTATCGATGTTCTGATATCTCGACGAAGCTCCAATTCTGTAATTCTTCTTGTTGTGAAGTGTCCTCTAGAGCCTCTTGTAACCTTACAATATTAGCCCTCTTCTTTCTTAACTTCCTAGCCTTCTTCCTAGTGAGTTTTGTCTCATTAATTCTTTTACCATTCTGATGTGTGTCTTCTGTGGTCTTAGTTACTTCACGTTGTGGAAAATATTTCTTATGGTTCCTTGATAATACCTTTTCTGTATCAAAAATAGGTAACTTGATCTTCTGTAGATCCTTAATTATTCTCTTAGATTCGACACTGGAGGTACTAATATTAATTATCTACGATCTACTCTTCTGTTCTTCAATCAAGTGCATGATCCTTCTAGTCATAAAGTATTTTAACTCTTGCTTCTTTTGTTCCAAAGATTTTTCTTCTTCTCTTCATCTGGTCTGTTCTCTATCAATCTAGGGTTTTCCTAGGAGCATGGTAAATGAGGCAGTATCTTCAACAAATTTAATCATCTCAAAGTATTCCTCTGTCAAAGTTCCATTAAAAGTCATAGGTATCTGGGAAAGTCTTCCACATAGGGTTACTAGCTTTCCTCTGAAGAAACTTGTTCCTCCTAAGGAAGGAATCACGATAGGATTTCCTATAGCCTCCCAAGTTATTTCTGGCATAATGTTCACTTGTGCTTCTTCATCAAGAGTACAGTCAATGTCAAAGTCCCCTATTCTTGCTTCGATTTGTTCCTTTTCTTTGAAGATCTATGATAGCCTAACATGTCGGTGGTCATTCAAGGTATCTTTCATCTATAGCAATATCTTTTCTGATTCTTTCTGGGTTTCTGCTATAATCTTGGTCTCTTGATCTCCCTAAGGGTTGGCTTGTTCCATATTTATCTTCTCAAGCCTAGCAATCATTCTAGGGAAATTCAATACTTCATGGTCGATAGCCTTACAATAGAGGCAACTAAGTCTTCTCCCAGGGCATTCTCTAGCAAGATGTCCTGATCGTCTGCAACTATAACAGAGGGTTAATCCTCTCATCCGTTTAGATGTTCCCCAACTCCTTATGGACTACACACCAAGATCATGGTGGCTAGCCTGGATTTTTTTTTTTCTAGGATCCTACATCCACTTGTTAGTCTAGACATTCTTTTGATGCATAGGTATAACATATCTATCACTATATTTATCAGATCTATTCATATCAAAATTTCTTTCATCTATTAATGCCCTCATTGTGAAGCTAGGACATTATCTATCAAACATACCTAGATCCATGATTTAGAAACAAAAAAAAAATTTCACTTATCTTACTTCTACAGAGCACAAAGCTTCCAGATCTAATACTTTTAACTATTCTTACCTTTATCGAGGCATAGATCTTATAGATCTTACCTTTTTCTTGTAGATATGACCTCTTTCTTCATAGATCTAACTTATTTCCTTTAGATCTGACCTCTTTTCTTGGCACAAAGCTTCAGAGGTCAAACAAAACACTGGACACTAGGGCAATAGATCTACACACATAGATTATTTCACAAAAATATTCTTCTTCTTCAGTTCCCAACAATCATAGTTCCAGGTCCTGGCAATAGAACCATTTGTTGGCACAGGGGTAGGCCCAGGGTTCAATGCTTAAGAGCACACTAACAAATCCCTAACTACCGACCCTTTCAGAAACACCTGCGAAGTAGATGAAGTCTCACCCGAGGTAGAGGCAGGGGTTGTTGCAAGACTCAGGTGTCTGCAACCTTAGCTGGGACACAGATCTGTGATTATCTTTCCTACAATGCACTTAGCATCAATTATTCCTTAATATACGTTCATTAATCAACTTCACAGAAGGCACAGAGAATCACAGTGAATACTTATACTAAGTACTTATCCACAGAAAGATAGGTTAGATTCAACAGATCAAACATTGAGCATATCATATATCAGATCTAATGTTCATTCATTCTTCAACAACACAAAGCATACTAGATATACTTAACCACATCAAGCACTTAGCCAAGAAAGAGATAAATACATAAGATCGAAGCACAAAACACCATACACACAGTTACCGTGGTTCACCCCCACCCTGGGGCTACGCCCACAAAGTCTTCTTTATATTATCTTGGTCAAGAAGTTATAGCAGAGAGCTTTAATGACCTTTAATTTGCACAGGACAAAAGATTTGTGCATCTCGCTAGATCCTTCTTCCTTGCTCTTCATCAAAAGACTATAACAACCTGCACTTAGCTCTCCTATCTCATGCATAGAGCACTCTAAGATACATTTGATCACACAGATCCAACTCTTAGCATTGTAGCCAACTTGCACTAAGAAATCACCAAGTGCACTAAGCAACAACCTATTTTATTTCTTACATTGTCTATCTATTTATAGATTACAAAATGGGCCTAAACGTGGGTAAACCCACGGGACGACATCCCTTTCCTGTTACATAAACCCAAAAACCCTAAAATAGACCCCAAAATAGGTCTTGCTTCCTTATTTTCTGCTTCACGTTGTGATCCTTCCTTGGCAAGCTATCATTGTCCCAAAAGTGGTCAAGTATGACCAAGTACTCTTCAAAACTTGGTCAAGGGCCAACACCTACACACATTTTCCCTCGAGGTCCACCACGAACCCGGTGACCTGTGTGGGGTGATTCTTTCTTATGAGCTTGCTAGCTATGAGTTGGCAAGCGAGGCACACTGCACCATCCTGGATAGAGGCTACCTTGTAGCATTGATTTCCCTTTTTGACTTCGTTGTAAGCCTCCTTGATGCATTGTGCTAGGGAGTGATCTTAGGCCTTCCCTGGGTAAAACTATTGAGGGTCAAGTCCTTGCATGCTTAACCCTGTAATCAAGTGGATCAGTGCTGGATCCACATTAATCTATCAGTCGAGCCACATGTATCTGCCATGGTAGCACGACAGGAGGAGTTTAATGCAAACGTTAATCTCCCGTTGACGACAAAAATGGGGAATCTTCATCATGTTTAGTATAGTGGACTGCGCAAGATCCTTAATTCAAGGCTAGGAGACTAGGTGGGGCTTCTTCCCAGTTTTCTTCATCATGTATCTATGAGGTGCGAGCATAACGTAGTTCTTTCTATATCCAAGGTTGAAGTCATTGTTCTTCAATAGTTGGATTTATCCTAACTGGCTCCCAACTATGTGTATTCCTTTTAGGATGTACATGGTGATCAAAATGTATTCATAGTCTCGTGGGATGCTATCGTGGTTAAACGCACCAGCCAATGGTGGAATGTAGTCTGGTAAGATCAACAAGATCTGATTCACATTCTCCATATTGCCACAATGCTTACTTCCCTGCTCAATCCCAGGGTTAACACAACCAGGACGATGTCCAGTCGAAGGGGAATCCTGCAGTCCCCTAGTCGACGATGCCTGCACTCCTTCAGAAATAGCTCTATCAGCCATGAACTTCTTAAGAACCTCCTCGATGAAATTTTATAACTCAGTGGGTTCGCCCGACATTCTCACTATTAAACAGATAGGTCGGGGTAGGCAAATGGATAAGTGGACAAATGGACAATAGACATCTAGATTCTGAATCACAACTCGACACATAATCAAATATCTATCAGCTTAGTTAATCACGGGTGGAAAAAAGTGGTCCTAGAGCAGCGTCCGACGGGTTAAATAAGCGAGCATCGTAACAAATTCTTCCAAGGAGAAAGAATGCTTCCATCAATGTGAATTTTTCGATTATGGCATGGTCTTAACATTCCAACGATGATCTATCTGGCCATAAATGCATTTTCATGGCTGTTCCCAAGATTCCTTCTAATGGTCGGGGCACCTCCAACTGTTATATAGCTTTGCTAGCGTGAAGTCCCATTTTGCGTGGTTCTGCTGTTCCGGTGAGGTTTAAATCTTGCGAACCTACCTCCTATGAGGTTCCAGTCCATGAAGTCTTCCATCTGTTCTCTGTATATTCCTATAGCTTTTCTAACTTGGATTTATTTTTATAGATCTTCCTTGCCTTCTTCCTTGTAATCTGAGTCTCTCTACTAGTTTCTGTAATTCTCTTTCCATTCTTATTCTTATCGTATCTTAGTGAAGTGACTTCACACTACTAATGTGCTCTCAAAGGGTTTGAAGTTAATACCTCTTCTCTTATTAATTCTAGGGTGGGAATTCTTCTTTCTTGCATGGATAGGTCCTTCAAACCTTCTTGTGTTCTTTCAACTTCGACATATAATTCGCTTGCCTTCTGTTGCTTCGACTTAACTTCTCGTTCTTCTACCAGTCGATCTATTTTTATAGCTATGAAATCCCTTAGTTATTTATTTTTTCTTTTTTGTAGCTTCTTTCTCTGCTTTCCTTCTGATATGATCTATATCAATCCAAGCCTTTCCTAATAAAAGCAGGAAAGGGGCGTTGTTCTCAACAAACTTAATGACTTCAAATTCCTCTTCAGTCGATGTTCCATGGATGATAATAGGTCAATTAGTAACTCTTCCACATAAGGTTATCATCTTTCCCTTGAACAAGCCTATCCTCCCCAGTGAAGGTACCATAGCATGCTTTCCCAAAATTTCCCAAGTATCTCCTGTCATAATATTCACTGGTGTTTCCTCATCCAAGACACAATACATGTCGAAGTCTTTTATAGTTGTACTTATGCGTTGTTTTACTTTCATGATCGCTAGTAAACTAATATATTTATGAACATCCATCGTTTCTTTCAACTATAGTAATGTAGTCTGAACTTCCTCTGATCTATTCTCTCTCTAATTCTATAACATGTTCTTAGTCTCTAGACTTTCTTGTCTCATGTTCATCCTTTCAACTTTAGCAATCATCCTTAGACAATCCTCAACCTCATGACCAACAATTTTACAACAAAAAGAAATAGGACCTATACCAGGGCATTCCTTAGCAAGATGTGCTGGTCTTCTACAGTTATAACATAGTGTCAATCCTCTTTTCCTCTTGTATGTTCCCCAACGTCTCTTGTACTACACACTGAGATCATAGTGCTGGACCTGCAATCTACAAAAAATTTGTCTAGGTTCCTGTATCCACTTATTAGTCCAAAAATTCTTTCTATGCATAGGAATAACATATCTTTCTTCATTTCTATTAGCTTTACTTAGATCAACGCTTTCTTCCAAATGTTACCTATCTTTCAGACTAGGACAAAATCTGTTAAACATACCTAAATTCATGCTTTCAAAAAAAAATATTTTCACTTATCTTACTTTATCAAAGCACAAAGCTTTGCCTCTTTTCTCTAGATCGAGTTTCTCTCTTAGCACAGAGCTTCAAAATTAAAGTAGAGTACTGCACACCACAAAAAAATATCTACACACAAAGATTCTCTTTTCTTTACTTCAGTTCCCAACAATCCCAGTTTCAGGTCCTGACAATAGAACCATTTGTTGGCATAGGGGTAGACCCAGGGTTGAACACTTCAACAAGGCACTAACAAAACCCTAACTACCATCCCTTTCAGCAACACCTATGAAGTAGGCGAAGTCTTTCCTGAGGTAGAGGCAGGGGGGGTTACATGACTTAAGTGTTTGTAACCAAGATGGGACACAAATTTGTGATTATAACACTTCACATAGTATTCTAACAATACTTAAAAGGCGATATGCATTAGTTCATTAGATTTCAATAACATCACAACACAAACCCTAATATGGACCAGCGCATTAACAATAAGGAGTAAACACTTCAACCACTTAACACTCAACACAGAGTTAGATCTAACATTCATTCATCTTTAAGTGAAGCACTAAGAATCAACAAATCTATCTAGCTAACATAATAAGCAAAGTACTAAACACATTCCTAGCATAAACAAGACAATACAAAGCAACCACAAGACACAAGATATATGTGGTTCACCCAAGTGTGGGGATACGTCCACCAACTACTTCATATTCTTTATTATTCTTCAATATCTTACATCCATCCGCTCCTATTCACTAAGCTATAGAGACAATCTTCAAAGAGGTAGGAGATCTACGCACTGAGCACCAGATCCTCCTTCCCAAAATTAGGTCAAGGCATAGAGTCAACTGCTTTATCAAGCACAGAGCCTTACATACACATTATATTGCACAAAGAACTCAGAACTACTTACACTTTGACACTTAGACTTCACTCTCTAACTCTATTACATCACTTTTCCGACTACTTCTACCTTACAATATTACTTATTTATACTTTTACAATCCTTTACAAAAAGGCCTAAACAGGGGTAAACCCCTGGAACGACATCTCATAATCCATTACAAAAACCCTAGGGAAACCCCTTGCTGGGTCCACAAATCCCGCAAAACAAGTGAGATCCATGATCTCAGCTCCACCTGGGTGCACCTTCCTTGATCACTACGTCGAAGTCCAAAACGTGGTCAAACCTGACCAAGATTTCCTCAAAACTTGGCCGAGGGACAACAATATTCCATAGGTTTCAAACAAATTGATTCCCATGACTTAATATGTAGTTGAGTGGATGGTTATCATTCACTTCGGTACTTTGGCGCTTCGGGACTCCAATATTTGCAGTCATTAAACTCTTTCAGAGCAAATTCTGCCAAAGTTCTTATCAACACTTCCCTTCTTTGATAGATTTTCATAATTCTATGAGCTAGGACCTTGGGCTTAGGCACAAATGAGCTCTGCTCTTAGGGTATTCAACTATTCATGAATCCAAGGCTCCAGGCTACTCGAAATCTGAGAAGTTCAATCCCTCCAGAGTGTTTACCTACCGAATATGTCAAAATACTATGTTGACTGCTTCTTTTTGGTTAGCATCTCATGCTTACACTATATTTCCACTACACTTGATCTAATGATCAAGATTAATTTTGGAGGATATTATATCAACGACCAACATTAGTTCATGATTTTGTGCTTCAGCTCTTCGGGCAATTGCTGGTGGTAGACGTTGGTTTCCCTCGAAAAACATACTACCAGAGTGATGTAACTTGCTGACATCACTTCTGACTTGGCACTGGCCAAGTGGCTTCCACGTGTCACTTATATTTGTGACTTATGTATACCTAAAATTCCAACTGGACCTTGACACTTGTCACCATTTTATTGCACCACGTGTCCTTGCTAATGTGGTCTTGCTGACATGAATCTCCTGATGTGTCACATGTCCTCCTCCTAGATCTAATGGTTGTAGGTTCATATGAAGTTTATTATTGATATGAAGGTTGTTGTTTCTTTAGGAATATTACATTTTTGAGACTTTTATCTAATCCTCCTGAATTGGTGAAGTTTCAAATAGATATATCACCGTAGATCTTTCATATTTTGATCCTATGGCCTCTATTTATTTTGAAACTCTAGGGTTCAGGAGTTATTGGCTCATCTAAGTTGTCTATTATTGGAGTAGGTCAAGGGTGGAGTTGACCACACTTTGATTAGATCAATGGTTGACAATCTTTCCTTGTTCTTCCTCTGATCCAACGGTTGTCGAAATTTCATGACTTAGGGTCTTTGGGGCTTCAAAGGTCCAGGTAATTGTTTATCTAATTTCCACCGGAGTTGGTCAGTTCTAAAGTGGTCAAGATTACACTATCCTTCCATTGGTTTAATCCAATGTCTATGACTTAATCAACCATTGAGATGGATAGCTAGGATTTATTCATTGATCTATATCTCAGATCGATGACTGTCTTAAACCAGCGTGGAGATCTACGATCAAAGATGATTGCAGAGTCCCAACTAACATGAACTTTAAAACCATCGTTGAGTTACACAATAGAAAATACTCATTGATAGTGGGATCGATGCCAATTGTTGATCTATATTTAGGTGATGATTGGGGGTCTGTGTGGATTGCAGAACCGAAACTTGCGTGATTGTTAACTCAACCCTTTGATCCCACAATGGCTCTCCGTCATTGATCTACCCTTACTGATATCCGAAAGTCAGGAATTAATCAAATGTTGATCCAACGATCCTCCTCTGCAACTCCTAGATTTGAGGGTCCTAGTTTTTCCCGAAAACTACATCAATGGACATAATTCCTCCTTGACTCTTTTGGATTTTTACTGTGGGGATTTCAATCCCGATAACATTTCTGCAATGAGATTTTCCTTTTGAGATTTGATTAATTTTCTTTTTCACCTTGTTTGTCATCAATCACATTTCATCATAACAACTCATCAACACATCATAATGACTTTGACTGTTGACATCAATGAAAATATGTCCAACAATATCCCCCTTTGTCATTGATGGAAACATACCAAATTCATACAAAAACTCCCCCTGTAATGATGCTTATCTCCTCTGAATTTACTCTCCTCCTTTGACATCAATGGAAAAGGGTTTCTCCCCCTATGATCAACCTCTTTCTGTCTGCATGTTACTGACCAATTTGTTGAACCTTGGGTAAGTCCCCCTGCAATCATGATTTTCCTGAAATGGATGACTCCCCCTGTCAATATGCTCTCTCTATCATTGAATACTCTCCCATTTTGTTTCTAAGGGGTATCTCTTCCCGAAAGGTTATTTCCCCATGTCATCTCTACAAGATGGCATGTACATCAATGTATAAAACATATTTTCATCGCTGCAGATACTGTTTCTCTACTAGAACACTACACAAATGATCATTGGACCTTTCCATTGCTTCTCATCGATCTCTGACTAGATGTTTCCATCTCTATCCATGATGATTCTCTATTGTACAATGCTTTAAATTCATATGATATAATTTTATACTTTTCTTTCCGCATGATGACAATTCTTTGTGAAACAATTAACTCTACTCATGTTCACATGTTCAGTCTCTTCTATCCACATCTGTGAGTGTCCTAATTTCTTGGCCTTTGTTCTATGATCTTCTATTATCACAAATTCATTTTTCTTCTATGTTTCATATACTCTTCTTTTCATATTGTATGAATCATTTCTCATTGACTATCTCATTGAGTTCCAACAATCATGATCTTTGTGGCCAAATCCACCACAATTGTAGCATCTCATAGTGTGACAATGTGCAAAAATATGTCCAACAATATTGCATTTCCAACATCTTACAATGTTGTTGAACCTACCAACTTGTTTTCTTCCATGATGCCTACAATCCAAGGCTTTATGACCATATTCATTACAAGAAAATCAATGACCATTAAAAACACTTTCATACCTTCCCCTTTGACTCATCCTTGAAGGTGTCTCTCTTCTAAACTTGCTTTCAGGTGTAGGAGTAGCTTCTTGATGTATTCCTTGATCTGATCTTCTGAAGATTGTAGTGATTCTTTCACTATTTGAACATGAAGGACTTGCATCATACCTTCTTTCACTATTTACAAATGAAGGAACCACATCAGACTTGTTTTCACCCTTTACAAATGAAGGACCTGCATCAAGCTTCATAGGAGTACCAAGTTATTCCTTGTTGTAGCCAAGATCAGATTATCATTTGGTGATCTTTGACTATCCAAGATCTCATCCAAGATCATAGAGCTATTGAATAATGTGACATAGGTGTTTGACTTCTCAACTTTATTTCTAAGATTCACAACTTCTTCTAGCTTGTGACATGAATCTTCCATTTCGTTCAACTGGTTCCTCATTACCTCCTCCCTTATTTTGGCTTCTTCAAGTTGGGTCTTCATATTGACATTGCTTTCTCTTAGTTATTTTAGATTTGCAAGGTTTTTGCTATGCTCATCATATTCATTCTCCTTTTCTTTTGCTTGACTAATTTCATTCTTTAATCTCTCGATCTCCTCTTCTTTTTCTTCTATTTGAATATGTTTCTCAAATATGACCTTTTCATTGTCTTTGAGAATTTCCTTTATTTCCAAGATATTCATTTGATTGCTAAGATCATCATCTTCCTTCTTCTTTTCTTTTTCTTGACTGATTTCATTCTTCAATTTCTCAATATCCTCTTCCTTTTATTCTAACTGAATATCTTGCTCATATATGAACTTTTCATTGTCTTTGAGAATTTCCTTTATTTCTAAGATATGTTTTTAATTCTTTTCAAGAAATTCTTTAGTGTACTCATGAAGATAGTTATAGTCTGAATCACTATGGTCATAGTTGTATTCAATAAAACCCCAATCAAATTTCTGTTAAATCTTTGATATTTCTTCTTCTACTTCTTCCATGGGATAAATGCTAACACAACTTTCTTCTATTGTATCTAAATCTTCTTATTTACTTGTAGGGAAAAATTCAATATCAATATTATTGCAATCAGAAGATTGTGGAGAGTCTTTACCTTTATTTATGGTCGAGTCTTGCTTCTCATCCTTGATAGGAATGTCTTCTATGTCTTCTCTTTTGATTTTATACACCTTTTCTAACTTCATCCATAATTCCTTGGAGGATGTGCATAGTCCCATGCTTTCTTTGACAATATTTGATAGTCCATTGAGAATAATATTCAATGCCTCTTCATTAATCTTCCTTACTCTTCTTTGCGTTGAAAACTTGGATAGATTCTTCAAGGCAATGGGTCTAAAAATACCTGTGTTGGACACACCTACCACACTTAGAGGGGCGGGGGTGAATGAGTGTGGGGATCTTTTTCCCAAAACTTCCCCCTTACACAAAAATCATTTGTTAGCATTCGACATTTGCTCATTACTCATTGTTGTAATTAATAATCAGTTAGATTTGAATACATATCAAAAACATATATCAACAATATATCATCAACAAATCATCTCCACAAGGAACACAAGGAACACAAGATGTATGTACACTTTTTTCTTTTTATTATGGACTTCAATCCGAGGGTTTTTCAGCAACAACTGAATAGAGTACAACTCTACAAGAGCACCAGCTCTATATGCAAGACTCATATTACATTCTCAGCACCAACTAAGATGAGGCAACAATCCTCAACAGATATCAATCTGTACCATAAATAAGAGCATCAACCATGCACCTACCTGTGCCAAACAACTTGTAATCAACCTGTACCATAAAAAAGTGCATCCAACCATGTACCGGGTATATAAAAATCATGTATCAACTACTCATAAACAATGACTCATAAATATGTACCAACATCATCAACTATACACCTCATGTATGTGCCAACTCATCAACTACTTGTCTCAACCATGACTAGTTTTGGATTAGTCAACAACCCTAACTTGAAATAATCATAACTTTGTAACTGTAATGAATAAATATATGAAAATAATACAAAATGTTCTTCAGTGTGTTTTATGCCATTCCTCCAAGTGTCACTACTTTTAACCTCTCAAAAATGAGTTATAGCAAAAATGACATACCTTGTTGAATTCTGGATTATTCTAGAGAGCGACTGTGTAGAGTGTGCCCCGCACAGAATATTTGTTGAAATGATCTGAAACTATTTTAGAGCATACTAAAGAATGTAATATAACCAACACAATTGGTCTCACTAAATTTGGATATTTTATGAGGAAGTTATGATGTTTTTACCTGAAACACCGTTTTTTGACTAGTTTCAGGACTGGTCACAAACCCTATTTACCACGGAGTGTAACTCCAAAAATACAATGACCCACAAGATGATTTTTTAACCACAGATACTTGGATATGTTTTTTCACTTGAATAGAAGTTTCAGGATCTGAATCATTATAGAAAAAAAGTTATAGAGAAAATGGTGAGATGACCTGTAAATATCATACCTTAGAAAGCACCATCAAAAGAATTTATTCTTCCTTGCATTTCGGCCTTCTTTTCTTCACTTTCCTCATAATTTAGGATTACATATCCTTTTTTACCTCATTCACCTATAGATATTCGATATTCTCAAGTGTTCCACACCAAAAATGCTCAGGAATCTCTCACAAGAAGCTCTCCATCAATACTCCAAAAGATATTCTCACAAGAAGCTCTCCATTGATCCACAAAAGGGATGATCTACAAGAGACCATTGATATATTATTTATAATTTCATACTCTAGGTCACTTAACCCATTTTTATGTCACTTAACCCATTTCTAGGTCACTTAACCTATTTTCCTTATTTTAGGGTTAACCACTTTCCATAAATAGAAAGTTCTCCAATACTTTATCATTTAAATATTCCTTCTTGATTTTGTAACCTTACTTTATCATTTATTGATTTTGTCACTTCTCTTGATTATTTAAATAATCCACCTTTAATTTGTCACTTTAATTTATCATTTAAATAATATTAACCCATTTCTATGTCACTTAACCTATTTTCCTTATTTTTAGGGCTAACCACTTTCCATAAATATTCCTTCTTGATTTTGTCACCTTACTTTATAATTTTTTGATTGTCACTTCTCTTTATTATTTAAATAATCCACCTTGACTTTGTCACTTTACTTTATCATTTAAATAATGATTTCTTCTTTTAGGTCACTTTGACTTCTTTGACCTTGGGGGCTTCAAGCCTTCATGTGGGGGTCCTTCATC
>ML793223.1:363931-392370 GCA_009831015.1 Picea engelmannii
TAGCCAACTGGTACCAAGTACGACCATCCATCCATCCCAATGGAAGTCGAACATGATGTCTATTTTCTACCTTTCCACCCTTATCTTTCTCTGCATCATGTCAGGGTTGCCATGGGATTGTTTCTGTAGCTTGAGCTCTTCCCATAGTGTTGGTAGTACTCCATGCACCTCTTGATCAATTTCCTGTCTGGTGCCCTGCTGGTGCATAAATGTGTTCATGCACATGCCCTTGCCTTGATGAATTTTGCATCTCTATATGATGTGGATGGCGATATACAACAACTGTAAGAATTTGTTCTTTTTTCTTCAAATCTGCAACATGTTGTGCCTTTGAGTCAATGACCTCCTTAGCTTCCTGATTATGTCCTTCTTGTAGTTTTGCTTCATCTCCTTCTGTAGACTCTGCCTCTGATTCAACTTCAGACTAGGAAATAACTTCTTTGCTAGCCTCCATGGGTCCATCTTTCTTACTAAGAGACACATCCTGCAATGTGATTTTCTTTTTCTTGTACCACAACTTTAAAAACTTTTTTTTCACATTAATATTAATGGTACCCATTGATTCTATCCAAGGATATCCCAAAACAATATCCACTTCATCCATATCCATAGCATAAAAATATGAATGCAGCACATATTTATCCATGGTAATCTTCAAATCTTTAAAAATTTGAACATTTTCACCCTCAACATGTGTGCTTTGAATATTCTTTATTGGAACTTGAAATCTATTAACCAACTGAACATTGATAAAATTATGCATGCAACTAGGGTTAATAGAAACAACGTTATTTTCTTTATGAATACAACCATGAACCTGTAATATAGATTTTTGACATGAAAATAAACTCTTGGTTCTCTCTTTATCCTTATTTTCTCCATGAGACCACTTGTCTAACAATAGTTTTTCAAATTCTACATTGGAGAGTCTCATCATCTCCTTATAATCAAGTGATTTCCACCAAATGGTAGCACCACCTTGCAATTTGAGATCTACCCAATGGGGCCAAGTATCTTTCCATGCTAATTTTCTTTCTTTAATGAATGATTCAATACTAGGGCCATCAAATTTCCCCGTAAAATACATCTTTCTATGAAAACCCCCCCAAAATAGAACAATAAGTTACGACAGAAAATCGCGGCTTTTTCTGGAAAAACCCTAAAAAACTGCTGAAGTTAAAATGATCATAACTTCACTTCCCGGACTCCATTTTGGCTGATTTTGTTTTTGAAATTGGGTGAAATTTTGAGAGAAACTCAGATATGTAATTTATTTGGGCAAATTCGGCCTCCAAATACTACAGAAAAAAAATAAAAAATCTTGCCGCTGTCCGTAGAACAAATCCTGAAAATTTGTAGATTTTAAAACTTCAATATCTTGACTTCTTGGACTCCGTTTCGAACGATTTGTTTTTTCAAATTGGGTGTTTTTATGAGAGGAACTCAGATATACAACACTTTTTTTCAAATTTTGCACATAAATATACCGCAAACTTCAAGAATGTCGCGTCCCTCTTTTTTCTTCTCCGAAAAAAAAATCTGCAAAAATAAAAAATATTTTCCCACAATGTCTGCCCAAGGAATGTGCTCTGATACCACTTGTTAAGAACCTAAATCAGATCTGTAAATATACTTCATAAATAACCAAGAATAAACCATAAACCATTCACCATAACATTAACACAAGAAATAGAGAAAACCCTGGAGGTAGGATAACACCATATATTAATCCTTATGGAAGGATAAAACTCCTCAAGCAATCCTTGCTTGTACAATCACAATATTCTTCACTATGTTTCATTACATTGCCTATACTTATTTATATATCTCTCCCTATCTCCTAGGAACCTTCTAGAGAGATTTCTCACATTTATTACATCCAACTACCATAGTGGGCCTAGTCCACCTTACATTGAATGACCACATTCCCATATGTTAATTGACTTCCACTAATAACACATAACTACATTCCCATTGGGTACCTCCCTAGGTACCCCATATTACCTCCATAGGTATAATACATGGTAGATGTTGGTTTTACCTAAAGGACATACTTCTAGAGTGACATAACTTTCTTACGTCACTACTAACTTGGCACTGGCTAAGTGGTTGCAACGTTTCACTTAGATTTTTGACTTATGTATACCTAAAATTCCAACTGGACCTTGACACTTGTCACCATTTGATTTTGCCACGTGTCCTTGCTGATGTGGTCTTGCTGACATGGATCTCTTGATGTGTCACATGTCCTCCTCCTGGATCTAATGGTTGTAGGTTCATCTGAAGTTTCTTATTGATCTGATGGTTGTCGTTGTTTCAAGAATATGACACTTTTGAGACTTCGATCTAATCCTCCCAAATTGGTGAAGTGTCGAATAGATCTATCACCGTAGATATTTCATGTCTTGATTATATGGCCTCTATTTATTCCAAAAATATGGGGTTCGAGATTTCTTGGCTCATCTGAGTTGTTTATCATCGGAGTAGGTCAAGGCTGGTGTTGACCATGCTTTAGTTGATAGGATTTCCCTACTCTTCCTCTGATCCAACAATTGTAAGAATTTCATGACTTTGGGACTTCGGGGCTTCGAAGGTCTAGGTAATTGTTGCACCAATTTCCATTGGATTTGTTCATCACTGAATTTTTCAACATTACGTTATCCTTCCACTGGTTTGATCCAACGACTATGAATTAATCAACCATTGAGATGGATGACCAATATTTATTCGTTGATCTGTATCTTGGACCGATGACTGTGCTTAAATCGATATGGAGATCTACGATTAGGGATGATTGCAGAGTTCCAACTAACATGACCTTTAAAATAATCATTGAGTTCCGCAATATAAATGATCATTGATAATGGGATTGATGCCAACCATTGATCTGTTTGTAGGTGACAATCGAGGGTTTATATGGATTTCATAACCAAAACTTGCATGATCGTTAACTCAATCCTTTGATCCCGCAATGGATCTCCATCATTGATATACCCTTACTAATATCTGACAGTCCTCCTCTGCAACTCCCAGATTTGACGGTCCTGGTTTTTCCCAAAAACCACATTAGTGGACAAAATTCCTCGATTATTTTGGAGTTTTACTATGGGGATTTCAATCTCAATAGCATTTATGAAATGCACTTTTCCTTATGAGCTTTGATTAATATTATTATGCACCTTGTTTGTCATCAATGATCATTCATCATAAAAATTCATCATCACATCAAAATGACTTCAAATGTTTACATCAATGACAACACATCATTGACAATATGTGCAGCAGAAAGGACATCTGAATAAATACTTCAAAGCTCCAAAGAAGCAAAGAGATGGACAACAGGAGAAAAATCAAGAAGAAAATGTAATAGGTGATGTGTTACAAGATGATTTGATTCTTTCTATAGATAATATTTTTGAGTCTTGGGTAGTATATTTAGGGGCTTCATTTCATGCAACACCCCATAGGAAACATTTTTTATATTATGTTCAAGGTGATTTTAGACATGTTCATTTGGGTGATGATGCACCATGAAAAATTGTTGGAATGGGTAAAGTACAAATAAACTAAAATAATGGAAACCAATGGTTGTTGAAAGAGGTAAGACATGTTCCAGATCTAAGGAAAATTCTAATTTCAATAGGGAAGTTGGAAAGTGAAGGTTGTATATCTACATTTATAGATAAGGTGTGGAAGGTCACAAAAGGATCACTGGTGATAGAAAAAGGAGAGAAGGTAGGTACATTGTATTTATGTACTTGTAATATTGATTCTTCTATATATTTATATTCTACAGGAGTGGATACAACACTGTGACATCATAGGCTTGGACACATGAGTGAGAAGGGGATGAAAATACTTCACAAAAGAAACTTGTTGTCAGATATCAAAGCATTGTGTTTATGTAAAACATAAGAGAGTCATATTTCTTAAATTCGGAAAAGAAAAGAAGAGTGAAAGGTCGGAGCTTGTGCATACTATTGGTGCAGAATTGATCAGACCAGGGTCCTTCTCAGGTTACCAACAAAAGGTACCATGTAGTCTAGAGCGCTAGCATTTTCATCTCCTCCGAAGAGAAGAAGTCTCACCTGAAGTGCAACCAAGACAAAAGGATACGGAAGAGAAAGGAGAATACTTGGGTGGGTTCTTAGAACCTTCAAGGTTCACCAGGATATTGCACAATATAGACCAATTACAGACCATATATAAACTCATGTATACAAGGATTGAAGATACTTAAGCTGCGAAAAGTATTCATACACAGAGACATCATAAGGAGCTTATCAATCATAAAGAATTATTGTAAAGATACAATGTACAAGCATCAACACAATATGACAGAATATATTTTAAAATTTTGGATCCCCCTTTGTATATTATCATCATAAATTAATAGACACAATATGAGAGACACAACTTGGTATTCTGTTATAGAATTCTTACTCCGAACTCATATCGCAGAGTTCTATGTAACCAAAAATCGTATACAGATTACATGTAAAACGTTTGATTAATAACTACAAAACTTAGCCTATCAACACTAACCAACCCAACCCGACAAGAACAAGATCTGAGAACCCTTTTACAATCGTATCCATCTCATATATATAAGCTGATTGGGATCTTTTAACTTTGGGCGTTGCATTGTCCATTTCTGCAAACTATTTCTGTTACTTTTCCTTGCTCCACTTTCCAACTTCTTTTATAACTTACGTAACTCATGTTAAAACACAACTGGGAATACAGTCCTTCTTGGATAGATTCAAATTCAAAAACAAAGGGCCCAATAGGCTCCGACCACAAGACTTGAATCGCCCTCGAGTCAAGTACTTGGCTCTTTCGCAACTTCTAGGAGTAACTGTTGCTTTCCCTTATCCTCCTTCTCCACTTTACCTTCCTCTTCTTCTTGCACTTTCTCTTTTTATGCCTCTTCAAATGAAGGGCCCAACTCTGGGATGAAATCTAAGGCATGCTTTCATACTTTCTGAAAACTCCAAATTTTATCCCGCCATTGCCTGGAAAGGAGTGAGGCCTTGACTAAGAACTATTGGATCACATCTGTGATACATCCCTTGGGATTGGATGCGACCAAAGATTTCCATTCATAGTCTGACGTAGCATCCACCTGATGAATTTTCATATATACTGTCTAAATAATAGGTCAAAAGTCATTCAACTCCTTCTTGGCTATGAATTGTGCCTCGAACAGAAATTTCAGCTCATTATCATCTTGCTAGATTTGGTCGAATTTCTCTTGTTGCTCGAGCGGATCCATAGTGATCGCAAATTCCTCATTCAACGAGTATATTTTCGTGCACACATCCTCTAGAGTCTATTTGTTCCTAACAATGATGCCCATCTAGTCATTGACTTCTCGGAATATCCTTGTGCACTCAGCTGTGTCCTTATGTAGTGCTGATCGAGCATTATTTCCTTCCATCACTACCTTCTCCATCTGTTCTTGCAACTTCCGAGGTTGTTGCTATGCTTCTTGCTGAATCTGCTGCAATTGTACATCTATATGTTTTGCGCGAATGGCCAACTATGACCATGCTTCTTGAAGTAAGTTGATCTGGTGCTCAGGTTCTCCTGCATTACTGGACTCTAGTAGTTGGGGTGAAACCTTCCTTATTTCTGGCCAGGCTTCAACAAGCCTCTCCTGGACTCTTTCTAGTTTCTGTTCTACCTAAATCTTGGTGAAATATTCTTGTGTCTTGCGCACTTGAGAAAGGAGTGTTTCCTCCCTTTCTAACTCTGCACTCCTTTTGGCTTACTGGATCTTCTTCTCCAGTTGATCAGTTGAGGCCCTGATCACTCTGACTAGATATGCTGCTGGCCACTATGCGAGTTCAGTGGAAGAAGGGGTGGCATCCCTGGGTTCTCATACCTGTAGTGGAAGTCCACTGGCTATTGAGTGATTTGTGGGTGTCTCTACTTCCTCCTCTCCTATAGATGGTCTTGGAGCAAGCGTTAACCTCAACGCCGATGGAAGGAATGTTAAAACATCCATTTTGGCTAGGAAGAGTTGCAATAAATATGCACATTGTTGAGGGTGTTTGAGGACTAGATGCATCTGTTCCTATGATGATGTTTCTCTTTTCCCTAAAGTTGTCTCAGGTTCCTTTTGGCCCGCTGGTATCTCCAATTCTTTATGGACCTCCTCTTTCTGGGTTGCGCTTCCCATAGCACCCTCAACCTTAGTCATTGGGGCAGTGTGTTGGAGACTTCAGACTTGCAACTTCTCTATTGTTTGCATCTCCATCAAAGACAAAGTGTCCTTACTCGACACAAAGGGTATGATATGCTGGTCCTGGGCTTCAGGGTTTGGGCCAGTCAGTTGTAGCCTCTGCTAAGGTATTTCTAGGTTTGGACCAAGAATTTTTGGTCTTTGCTCAGGTATCTTTGTGTTTGGACTAGGGAGTCCTTGCCTTTTCTCAGGTATTTATGGGGGATCAAGATGCATGGGTTATGGAACACTGGTTTGGGGTGGAATGCTAGTTTCTGGAGGTGGAGAATGGGGTTGTGGCAGTGATGGAGGTTGCTCAGTGATTATGGTGGATAAAGTGGTGTTAGGCTCAGGGTCATCCTAGATATGTATAATGTGGGTTGCTCGAGCCCCTGGGCGAGTGTGAGGAACGATGGATGAAATGGGTTGGGGGTTCAGAACTGTACTTGGGGAAATCCCTGTACTGAGTTTCTTAGCCACTGGCTCTATGATGAGTGAAACACTAAGGATGTTTTTGACATCCTTACATGTCAACATAGCTTTGTCTGACAGTTGTAGGAACATCGACAGTTTTCTCTTCTTGTGCTCTAGTGGCTGCGTCTCATCCTCCTCTTCAAAGTCCATCTATGCTAGAGCTTCTTTCTTTCATACCTCCAGTCCTGAGCTTGGTCCTACCCTGAATTCCTAAACTTTCTTCTTCAACAGCTTGGCGGGAAAAACATAATGCATCCACAACTTGCACGGGTTATATTTTACTCTAGGCCATGACATAAATTATTTGTCGAAGGCCTCTTCATCCAAATAGAATGGAAACATGCATGAATGGAAGTCCTCCCTATTGTCATACCTCGACCATGAAAATGTATGGTGGAAGTTCATGCTGAATGCTATGTTCCATGTATTGTAGTTAAGCAACTCTTATGGAATGCACAACCTCTGTGTTGCATCGATTAATCTATTGTACCACTTGGAGAACGTCATGTTGTTGAAGGCAGTGTTCTCTGAGTCTTCTTGTGAATGTCGTGGCTCAAACATTTTCTCCAAGAACCCCTTATATGTTGGTGCCAATGGTCTATTGATGGGTGGCATTAACTTGAGAATTTCAAATGCAAGAAAAAAGTATCCGTAGGTGAAAGTACCACCTTTCTCTTGGGCTTCCTTGCAGGCCACAAGGAGTTCCTCCAATAAGTAGCTGCACTAGTTGAAGACAGTTCCATTGGTGAAAAAATATGCCACAGATAAAGCATCCAATGTGCATTCTCCCTTGTAGTAGGAACTCATAACTTTGTTAGCAATGATGTAGCAACCGGTCCTGACCGTTTAAAGTAAGATGGGGTCTATTTTGGCTGTGCCCCCCCTCTGTGTGTAAAACCCCTCATATAGGTTGGTATCCCCCTTCTTCTTTCCATTCTTGCTGGGACCCTGGAAACCTTGGGACACGTCCTCACCCTTGAGGGACAGTCTTGTAAGCTGGTGGATGTCCTCTGTGTGGATTGGATATCTCCTATCCAACCATAGACTTCTTTCATGCATCCTTCTGATTGGAAACTTGGTATGCTTCACAACTTCCCCAATGGTGCCGAAAAATGGTAAGTCCTTGAGGTTCATGATGCTCGAATTGAAAAAAATGATAAAGTAGGGCTTATGCAAAAACTACATGCCTCTAAAATCGTCTGGAGTGATACTCCAGAAGTCATCAATGTTCATTTGAGGGAAAAATATAGGATGATCCATGGCTCCCTCTCCTGGTTGCGATAAGATGGCTCCCAAGGCAATACCTGATGCATCTACGAACACATGAAATTGGTTTTCCCAGTTTGGAAATATCAGAATAGGTGTTGTGCCGAGATTCTCCTTTAGGGTCTCTAACACTTTACAACATTGTAGGGTCCATTGGAACACTTCAACCTTTTTTAGTAGATTTTCTAGAGGTACGGTGATATTTTCATATCTTCTAATAAACTTGTGATAGTATCTTGTGTGCCCCATCATGGAGCACAAGTTTTTAAAACTTGTAGGTGGTGACATGTTCACAATAACCATATTTTTTGTTGGGTCTACCGGTACTCCCTCTTGACATACTATGTGGCCTAACAAATTTCCATGTGGCACACAAAAGATACAATTTTTGAGGTTCAATGACATATGAAATTCTCTACATCTATCAAAAATCAGACATAGTAGCGCTACATCTTCCTTGAGAAGACTGTATATTGTCCAGTCATCCATATAAAATTCTATAAACTTGTGAATAAATTCTCGGAAAGCTCCTATTATAATCTTGGAAAAAATTGCAGGGGCGTTCTTTAGGCTGAATGACATCATATTGTATGTAAATAACCTCCATTCTGTTGTGAATGTGGTCTTATTTTTTTCCTCTTCAACAATCCTTATTTCGTGATACCCGAAAAATCCATCTATAAATGAATAATATTCTTTCCCCGCAACCTGTTCTAGCACCTCATCAGTAAAAGGTGTTGGGAAAGGGTCATGCACACAAGCAGATTTAAGGATTTTGTAGTCTACACTAACCCTAATGTCCTATGTTCCTTTATTTCTCTTGATTACTATTGGGCTGACCCATTCTGCTTCCTCCATTGCAAAAATAAGTCCAGCTTCTAGCATCTTATCTATTTCCCTCTTAACCTTCTCTTTCACTATGGGATTAAGGAGATATGGTCTATGTCTCACAGGTTTTGGTCTTGGTTTTAATTCAATTTTCATCTCTCTCATAGCTCCTTTAATCTCTTTCAACTCTAAAAATATCTTTGGGAACAAATCCTCATACTCTCACAACAAGCTATGTATTTCTCAGCTAGTTTTCTCATCCCAGTAATCTCCTACCATAGCTATATTAGGTTTCTTTGTGGTCCCTAAATTAACTTTGCACAACTTCAATGGGTGATTATAAGAACCATTAGTCTAGATGGGTATGATGTTCTGGATTTCTTTGTTCCCTTCTATCTCCTTAAAGGATAAGTTTATCAATTCTTCTAAATCATCTGGGCCTTCCAATTCCTTCTCAATATTATATCATTCTATAGGTATCTTGTCCAATTTTAGGTGAAGATTATTCTAAAGTTCTCGTCTATGCTTTGAACATACTGTTAAAAAAAAAAGGTATTCCAACAGAGGACAAACACCTTCAGTAACTACTCACATAACCAGATCAAAGATCAACACACCGATGTTTTCACGTGGTAAAACCCCTACTGGGAAACATCCACAACCCCAAACAATGTGGCCACTTGGAGAAGTTTATTAATGCAAAGAAAAATATTACAGAGATATTTTACAAGAGATTTTCTCACAATTGATCATCTACAAATGACCCTCCATGCTCTTTAAATAGAGATCATGGACCAATCGGGTGTTAAGCCACGAATCAATGGTCGTTAAGATCGAGGAGAGTATGAACCGTTAGATCACTCTATGTCAGGAACATATCGTGACCATCAAATTTCCTAACTACAAATGCATACTAATGCATACTAAAGAAACACACTAGAAAAATCACTTTTACCTAACGACACAATAGACCAAGTAGATATTACTAACTCCTAAGTGTCTAAATATCCTAACATCCCCCCTTAAGAACAACTTGGGATAGGATTGAAGGATTTACAATAGTGACACAATAGGATAAGGAAGGAGGAATTAGAGCCTATCCCCCTTTAATGACAACTTCCTGAACTCCTAACATAGATCAAAGTTTGGAAAAAATTGCTTATGTAAGAGACTTTGTGAAAATGTCTGCAACTTGATCTTCTATAGGGAAAAAGAGCACTTCAATAACTTGATCATGAATGATCTTTCTGATGAAGTGCATCTGTATCTCGATGTGTTTGCTACACTGATGTTTAACTGGGTATTTGGCGAGCTTGATGGCACTCTGATTGCCACACCAAAGGCTAGTTGGATGCTAGTGCTGGAATCCAAACTCTGAAAGGAGCTGTCGAAGCCACAGGGCTTCCTGACTTGCATTTACCACTGCTTGGTACTCTACTTCTGCCGAAGAAAGTGTGATAGCTTGTTGTTTCTTATAGGCCCAAGTGACAGGTCCTAAACCAAGGCTGAAAACATAACTTGCAGTAGACTTCCGATCATCAGGGTCACTGACCCAATCTGAATCAGTGAAACCAACCAATAAAGGATTCCCCCCTAAACTATAATGTATCCTGAACTGAACTGTACCAAAAACATAGCGAAGTATCCTTTTAGTTGCTTTCTAATGGCTTTCACGGGGTGTTTTCATATATTGGACAATAGGACCAACATCAAAGGAAAGCTCAGGACGGGTATGAGTCAAGTATAAGAGGTTACCAACTAACCGATGATACAAGGTGGCATCAAATTTAGGAGAAGTACAGGTGACATAAATCTTGACTCTAGACTGGAAGGGAGAAGGGGTTGGTTTACAATTGCCCATGTGAAAGCGATGAAGAAGGTCACAAGCATACTTAGACTGGGAAAGAAAAATTCCTTCATTGGTTTTGCAAAACTTGGAGGCCAAGGAAATAGTGCAAAAATCCTAAGTCTGTCATTTCAAATTTCTTCTTAAGGCTAGTTTTCACATGGTTTAAAAGTTTTGAGTCACTACTAGTAAGGATAAGGTCATCAACATAAAGGAAAAGGATTATGAGATGGCTTCCTAATTTCTTGGTATAGACATTAGGATCAGAATGACATCTAGAGAATCCAGTGGCAATAAGAAAGCTATCCATTTTGGCATACCAAGCTTGGGGAGCTTGCTTGAGACCACAATACAAACAAAGCTAGAGTCATTCGGGACATAGCCAGGAGGTTGTTCCATTTAGATTTATTCTTGAAAATATCTATGCAAGAAGGCATATTTAACATCCATCTGATGGACCTCCCATTTATGTGAGGCAACAAGGACAAGAACAAGGCAGATGGAATTCATTTTTGGTACAGGGGCAAAGGTTTCATTATAGTCAATTCCTTCAACTTGGTAAAATCCTTTGGCAACTAACCGAGCCTTGTGTCTTTCAACACTTCCATCTGATTCATACTTAGTTCTGTACACCCATTTTCATCTAACAAGTTTTCTTCCTTTTGGAAGAATACAAGATCCCAAGTATCATTTGCCATTAAAGAATGATACTCTTCATTCATTGTTGTATCCCAATCTAGATGACCTGAAGCTTCTACAAATGTCTCTAGATCATGATTTTATGAAACTTGAGCCAAAAGAGAAGAGGCTAGCTGGAACTATGAACGTGTCTGATGCTGATATAAAGGATCACCGAAAAGATCACCAGCTTCTTCTCGTGTTGAACGGACCCATCTAGGAAGTGGTGGAGTTGGTGTTGGTTCAGGTTCAAAGGACTCATCTAGAGGAGGGTGAGTAGGCAGAGGTGGATTTTTATCCTCACTATCATCATTTGAAGAAGAAACCATATCATAAGAAGGCACAAACATCGAAGATGGCTCACAGACCGAGGAAGGCACAATCGATGAATTAGGCTCGCAGACCAAGAGATTTTCATCAAATTTAACATCTCTTCTAATAACAATTTCATTATAATGTGATTGAAGAAGTCTGTAACCTTTGACATCTTCAGAATAACCAACAAATATACACTTCTCACTTTTAGGCTACAATAATTTCCTTTTCTCATCAGGAATGTGAGCCCATGCTATACTGCCAAATACACAAAAGTAACTTACATCTGGTTTAATTTTAGTCCAAGCTTCTTTCGGTGTTATATTTTTAAGATCCTTTGTGGGAGTGCGATTTACTATGTAATTTTCATAGTTGATGGCTTCTGCCCAATACTTTAGACTTAATCCCTTAGATTGGATCATACAATTAGCCATTTCTTTTAATGTGCGGTTCTTTATCTCAACCACACCATTTTGTTGTGGTGTATATGGAATAGTGTGTTGCATTTGGATTCCCTATGTAGTGCAGTAGCTTGTAAAATTATTTTTCACATATTCACCTCCATTATCTATTCTTAACCTTTGAATTGGATGTCCAGATTGGTTTTCTAAAAGGGCCTTGTAGGACAAAAACATTTTAAAAACTTGACTCTTGAGTTTTAAGAAGTAAACCCAAGTACGTTTGGAAAAGTCATCAATGAAAGTTAAGAAATACTTGCACCCAGAAAAACAAGGAGAAGAAAGTGGACCACACAAATCACTATGAACAAGCTGCAAAGGACCCAAGGCATGCCAAGAGGCACGTTTGTCAAAACTGTCCTGATGATGTTTGCTGAGAACACAACCGACACAAACACCATCTCTGCATGAAACAAGAGGAAGACCGGTCACCATCTGTTGATTACATAGTTGCTGCAATGAGCGATAGTTTAGATGACCAAACTGTTCATGCCAAAGTTTGCTCAAGTCATCACTATGAGCAACACAAAATGATGAAAAATATGATGAACCAAAGTTGTCAAACTTGTACAACATGGTTATATCATCAACAATTCCAGTTGCAAGAACATGCTTAGGATCTTTTAGATCCTTGATTACAACTTGGTGAGGTGAAAACTTGACGGTTTTACCTTCACCTGAATGAGTGATTTGATATATTGATAGAAGGTTACAAGAAAGACTTGGAACACATAATACATCATTAAAATGACCATTATATACTTGAATTGTTCCATATCCTACAACACTAAGAGATATATCATCACCAACAATTATTTTCTTGGTGTTACATTCATTTAGAGTAGAAAATATGGCTTTATCCTTAGCCATATGATAAGATGCTCCTGAATCAATAATCCACTCATTAGAAGAAGAAGTAGTAGTAGTAGAATTTGAATTGAAGGAGAAACCAGAAGAAAAAAGTGCATGTCCTTGAGAAGAAGAAGTAGAATCAATATTGATGTTGTGATTCTTCATCACTGCTTCTAAAGATGTCATTTTCTTGAAACATTTGGACTCATCATGGCCATCTTTATCACAAAAGTTTCAATGTCTGTTAGTATTCTTACTTTTATATTTTTCTCCTTTGTCACCAGTAGGAGCTGAAGCCGTCTGAGTAGGTTTGGGACCCTTATGTTGTTTGTTGTTGTAGCGAGGATGTTGCTTCTTGGGATACTTGGGTTTATCTTTCTGCTGGGCAACTAAGGATTTTTTGGAGGGACTTGCAGTGTTGATCACTCCAAATTGTACAAGCTTATCTTCCTCTCAAATCAAAGAAGAACAAAATGACTCAAGAGTGGGTTTTTCATAAGCTTAATGCCCTAGAGCCTCTCTCATTGCATAAAATGTAGATACAAATACATAATATGAACTACCTAGATTAGAAAGAATAAGATAGATGCAACGCTCTTCCTCCATCTTTATCTTACATTCTTCACATAAAATTCTGAGTGTTTTAAACCTAGATAGATAGTCTCCAAGGCAAGAAAAATAATTTGGACTCAAGGTCAATATTTGATTTTCTAACTGTTGTGCTCGAATAATATTGAGTTTACCAAACACATATTCAATCGTGTCCCAAGCTTCTTTGGGGTCATCAATATCTTGAAGGTGGTACCTTAAATCAGGAGAGATGGAAGTTCCAATTAGTCCACGTGCTTCGTCATTCCTATTATCCCACTTGGCTTTCTTATCAGCATCAGTGGGTGCCTTTTCCTTTCCCAAGGTAATATGTTACAAGCCTTTACTTCTTAATAAATCTTCCACATGACATTTCCATTGGAAGTAGTTGTTGTTGGTAAGCAAGACAATACTTGTAGAATCCATATTAAATATGCAGATAATGTGGATTTAAAAACTGAAACTGATGATTTGGATGGAAAGAGCTCAAAAAATTGTGTGGTTTTAAAAAAAACGACACTGAAAATGGACTTCCGATGTTAGAGTTATGCCCTTTTAAAAAAAAGGCACAATCGGTAACCAAATGACCACGTGATTGTGTAAGTTGCTTTATGAAGTGACCCATTTTTATAAAGAGAAGTGGGGATCACTTTTACAATGAAGTTACTTTATAATAGAAAATATGCATGCAAAATAAATAACTCTAAAATAAAATATTAAAGCTACTTATAGTGATTCACTTTTATACTTGAAGTGAAATACACTTTACAATTTTAGCATGAACTTTTCAAAAAAGGTAACAAAAGAGAGACTTGAACTCAAGACCTCTTACTTAATAAGGAAAATTTTAACCAAATGATCTAGCAAAACATATTTTAATGTTTGAAAGGAGGATTGGAGGTGTTGTTGTTGTGGAATACGGCCTTGGAGAGTGTGCTAAAAAAAAACTCTTTCACACAAGAAAAAAAATTCGCTTCTCGATGACAACAAGGGTTAGATCTCGATTAGCTTACCTAGAAGATGCACCTTTTCCTATCTTTTTCTGATTTTCCAAGATCGCACAGGGCATGGGGAAAAGAGAATACACAGATCTAAAAGAGTAGCAACCCGAAATAAATAAAACAAAACCGAAATAAAACCAAAATACTACTCTGCAAAAAATTTAAAAAATGCGTATTCAAGCTTTATACCTCCGGATCTGACTGTAATGGCCGTATCTTGGGAAAACGGAAACCTTTTCGAGTGAAATGAAAAGTGTTACTAACTGAAACAAGTGCTACGGATGCAATGGAACAATCCTCTCAGCCCAAAAATGTAAGGAAATGACAGAAAGTAGATATGATGCAACTTGGATTCAAAATCTCGATCTACAACAAGAGTGGGTCTTCAAACATGCTCTGATACCATGTTAGAAAACACAGGTATTCCAACAGAGGATGAACACCTTCAGTAACTACTCACATAACCAGATCAAATATCAACACAACGATGTTTTCACATGGTAAAACCCCTACGGGGAAACATCCACGACCCCAGCCAACGCGACCACTTGGAGCAGTTTATTAATGCAAAGAAAAAGATTACAAAGAGATTTTACAAGAGAGTTTCTCACAATCGATCATCTGAAAATGACCCTATATTCTCTTTAAATAGAGATCATGGACCAATCGAGTGTTAAGCCACATATCAATGGCCATTAAGATCGATGAGAGTATGAACCATCAGATCATTCTATGTCGAGAACATATCCTGACCATCAGATTTCCTAACTACAAATGCATACTAATGCATACTAAAGAAACACACTAGAAAATGAAATTTTACCTAACGACACAATAGACCAAGTAGATCTTACTAAATCCTAAGTGTCTAAATATCCTAACACATACCACCAAGTCTGATTTCTGTTTACTAGTGTCTGTAAAAATAAATTCTCTAATTCTTTGCAGGATTACTTCAAGCTCCGGGTACTTACTTGTAAATGAGAAGTCATTGAAAAAGTGATTTGCCAAGTTTTTCCAGTCGTTGGTCTATATTTTGGTTTCTTAATGCATGAACCAATCTTTCGGAATTGGACCTAGTGAATGGGGAAATACTTGAACCCAAAAGAGAGATGGTATTTCTGCAACTTGCCACTGTGTCACACATTGTTCAATATGTGTTTTAGGATCAAACTATCCATTGAACAATTGCACAGCTTGGAAATCCATTTGCATCTCTGGTTCCAACTGCTCCTTATCTTGAAATCTATATTTGATACCTTGCTTCACATCATCCCAATTTTCAAGTAAGGTTTTGTGATTGGCCCACCATCTGGTAGGGGTGTCCTAGAGGGATAAATCCAACACTGAGATTGTTTGATCCTCCACTACCTTTTATTCCATGCTGATCAATTTTTTTTTAAGTCCTGAGGTACCATCATATACTAGGTGTTTTCTGACCTCGGTTCCAACCCATCTAATTTCTATGACAATTGCACATCTTCTTGAAAATATTTCATATGAGCCTTGTTGCCAACTCTCAAATGCCAATTATGAATCTTCATTCGTTGATTGTATACTCCTCCAACTTACTGATCCATCGAAATTAGGATTTATGTAATTTTCTCTTATTCCTGCTGATATAATGTACAACTGATCCAAGTCTTCTCCCTCCATATAGTTGTCCGTTGGCTCTGTGAATCAAGGGCCTACATACCAATCCAAGGGTTGAACTACTTTTATTCCATCTGCCTCAAATTTCATAGTGTCTTTCTTTAGGTCAATCACCGCATAGTTGTCATAATCCAAATCAATACCAAGTAGTTCAATATAAGGGTCCTTATCCCCCATGATTTCGATCACCTCAAAATAATCTACAATATTCACTCCCACAACATCTGTTTCCACATGATCAAGTATTCCTATTGGGATAATACAATATTGATTGGCCATTCTTAGCTGGATTGGGGAATATGTCAACTGGGGTTGTCCTAAGTCTTCCCAAGTATTTTTAGGTAGTATGTTAACATCAAATCCTAGATCTAACATAACATCCTTAATCTCAAACTCGTCTAGCTAGGCTACTAATCTAAACTGTTATCCAGTTCATACTTTCCTTCTTTGTAGTCTCTGAGTATTCTTCTCGGGAAGATTAGTCTTTATTCTTGTTTTTGTATATTCTTCATTCCCTAGGACTAGGTACAATGCATTGCACAACTTTTCTATCAATTGTTCATTCCAAAGAATATTAGAAAATAACTGAAACCAAAGGTCAACTACATTTTGTGATTGCTCAGGTTGTGTCATCAGGACCAAAGGGTTTCTGGGTGCAAGGGGTGAAGCAGGGACTTGCGTAATATTAGGGTAAACAATAGGATGAGGGGTTTTATATTGCATCTTAGGGCTAGGGATATTATGAAATACTTCTATGGTGTTCTTAAAGAACAACTTATGTTTCAGAGGATCATACCTGTCTTCCTTAGGTGCTTATTTTTGGATATGAGGTAAATTATCAGCATCAACACCAGTATTTTCCCCTCCTCGAGTGATGATATTAAGGTTGGGAAGTTGTCCCCTAATAAATCTATTGATCTCTAAAATGATGAGGTTAGTTCCTTGTTGACGTACACGATCTTCCCATTTTGCAATTAGTTATGGGCAGTCTTTAGTTGTGTGCCCATTGGTTCTGTAGTGAGAGCACCATGGCCACCTCGGATGAGGAAAGTCTCTAGCCATGTGGCCTTGCTCATCACAATTGTAGAACCTACTTGGTACTCTTCCTCTGGTTCTTCCTCCTCTAAAGTATCCTCCGGCTCCACCTCCTCAACCTCTTCCCAGTCCTTGCGGGGTTTTGTTCACCTTGAATGTTGTTTGATCCAGCCTATCCGCAAGTGCATCCAATGCTTTGCACTGATTGGTAGTGTGTGTGGTAGATGCACAAAAATCACAATGCATAGTATTCGGTACTGTTGAATACTTCTAAATAATGGGGCACTATCTCAACCCATGCCATGGATTCGAAAAATCTCACAATACTCAACTATTGGTGCTACTTGACTACCTAGAAAAGCATGATATGGGGTGGGGTTATGGAATGGAAAATTCACAGATACTTGTGCAACTCCCCCCGTGGGTCCTGATGAGGGTCCCATCATATTCAGAGGAGGTCCCATTCCCCTCATTCGTGGACATTTGTTCACCATATGTCCTTTTGTGTAACATATGGTACAACAAACCTATGGTCGTCCTGGTCTGGGTATCGTCAATTTTTGAATTGTTTCTTTAAGCGTTTATATTTTCCCTTGTAATTGAGCTAAATTTTCATCTGCTGGGGGTTTGTTCATTCTCAATCTCCCCAGATATCCTTCCATGGCTTCAATCTTCATTGATTGTTCTAAGGAATCTATCAAAGTGGATATCCATTGTTGCGTTATTGGAATCCGTGTCAAAGGTAGCAATCCATGAATATACCATTCTCTTTGATGTTCCTCATGAATTGGATGCACTAATATCCCTATAGCATCTTTAAACTTCTAGATATACTCCTAGGATGATTCACCTTCCCTTTGTTGAATCTCACACAACTTAGACAAGGACTGTTATTCTAACTAAGGTAGCTTAAACTCTGCTATGAACTTTGTCCATACTTGGTCAAGTGTGAACACTTGACCTTGTATTCCTGGAACTCCTAGATTAATAACTTTCATGTACCATTTGAGAGCATGACCTCTCAAGGTAGCTGGAATTCAACCAATTTATTCACATCCGGGGTCCCTCTGGACCTCCAAATTGCTTCACATAAGAACCAATGCTGCTCAACATCTTGTCTCCTTTACCCTAATATTTTGGGTATCGAGCAATCTATCCTCTTGCATTACCATCCATTTTTGATCTTGCTACTCCTATCAAAATAAAACCTAATAGTCCTGGTTGCGATCTACCAGGGGATCCCAATATCCTCCCTATACTCGCACTTCCCAATTGTGACTGACTAATTAGTTGTACTAGAACATAAATATCATAAGAAGGTAGTATTGAATTTACCACTTGTATAGAAGACACTTGGGGTATGGGTGATTCAGGGCTGATGCCATTGGCTTCGGGGCGGGTTTCTTTGATCTGGGGGGTCTCTTTCTCTTCCTCTGGAGAGGTCTCTTCAGTTGGATTCCTGATCTTTCCTAGAATTGGGGTAGAATATTCTCTTTACTCTTCAAGATCCATGCTAACTTCCTTCTCCCTTGCCTCTATACCTTCTCCTTCTTGTCCACCCTCCTGGGAACTTCTTTCTCTCTCACTTAATCTTTGACTGTCCAATCTTGGTGCAGTTAAGGCGCGACCACACCCTCACGCGCCCCTGCTCATAGGATCGTTCAATTCCTCATTCGAGTCGAATTAGCTCTTGCGATTCCCTACTAGAATATCTTCTAAAAACCCGATTCGTAGGTCCTTATCCTTCCTCATGACCTTTTGTACTCCGACCGCTGCCCTTTCCTTAACAGGGAAAATATACTATTGGGCTTTGGGGTTTCTTGTTTCCCAATGTCGAGAGTTCCCGTCCTCTTGAACTTTCAAACTCTGATTCATCGATGCATTCCCTTCGGCCTTAGCCCCTCCTGGCTATGCCCTAGTCCATGCGACCTCCTCTTATATGACCGCAGTCATATTCCTTGTCAGGGTTCGGGGTTTCGTGATCCTTGATGTCACGAACCTTTATCCTCGTGATCTCTCGATCTCCAATCTGCCGATACAGAACTTTACGTGTTATCCCTCCTGGCTAAGATCTTGGCCCATATGACCGTTATCCTCGTGACCGCAGTCTTACCTCTCGTCAGGGTTTCGGACATCGCAATGCCGAAATGCATAAAAATTGTGCCCACGGGATTCCCGATATCCCGATGCATGATCTCCCGATGTGGCTCTCCTATCGGGTCCTTTTCTGAAGGCTTCGATCACTGCCACGCATCCTCCTATGATGGATGGTCCTAATCGCCTCTCACTATTCACGACTTCAAGTGTCTCGGATGTCTCATCCTTAGGACTCGCGAAATTTCGACCTCCGATATGCTGATGGGCTCTCCCCCCTTCGAGACTTTCACCGTGGAGGTTCCCGATCTCCTGTTCTCGAGATCTCCAATATCCTGATATGCCGATATCCCGACGCCTTCGAGACTCACCTCTACGCACCAGTGCCTGGATCTCCGAAATGGATGATCGCATGACACACATCCTCCCTCAGACGGATGGTTGCGATTCTTTTGCTATTTCAGGACTTGAAATGTCCCGACTTTCTCGACCTCAGGACCTTCGATATCTTGAGTGTCAATTCTCCGCTATGCCGACAACTGGCTCCACAAATGGCATTTTCCTTCTTTCGGGGAATCGGACTTCACGATTCCGAAGTGCAAGTGTATCCTGTCCTCAGGACCTTCGAAACGCCGATCCCCAACTTCTTCCTGTTCACGAAGGATTAACCCCCTTGTAACTCTCGAAATATCCGACGACTCTCGGGTCTCTGGATCAAGATCCAACCGTCCAATTCCATTCTTCCTGTGCGCTCCTCCGGCTGCTCCCTGGACGTGGAAACCAACGGTCTAGATCTCTTCCTCAGTCGATCCGATGGCTATTGTTCTCCCTCCTAAGATTGCGTACTCCTTCTTCCAAGACTTGTAAGAATTTCAAAAACCAAAGGCCTCAACCTTTACTCCCTTTCTCCTCGGTGAACTCCTCACTCTGAGCTCTCACCTACACTCTTTGATAGCATTGTTCCTCCTGAGCTTGTTCCCTCTCAAATCCTCGAAGGATTCTTCAACTCCTACACCTCTGCAGAGTCTTCACACACACACGGTGTTGTCTCTCCTGAGCTTCTCACACTCAGACCCCTAAGGGATTTTGTCTTTCTTTCTTCTCCCAAAGATGGAGAATGTAATTCCCTCCTAGTTATATATTTGCTCAAGCAACCCCTTGCTAAGTCTTTCAGGGTGTTCAACAACCCTGTGAAGATCCCTCAGTGGATTATTCCTTCACAATACATAACTCAAAGAGTTCTCTTCTCCTGTGCCTATCTGCACAATGTCTCTATGCCCTCCTGGTAGAGTATCTTCCCAGAACATTCAACAGTTTTGTCCTCTTGTTCTCCTATGTACCCACTCAATGCCCACCTGGTAGAGCTCTCAGAATCCTCAGTGATTCTGGTTCTTCTTTAACTTCTCAACATAAGTCTCCCTCTGTGTACTCCCTGGTCTTGCTCGATGACCACTTGGCAGAGCTTCACAGAACTCCTTAGAGATTCTGTCTGCAACTGTGTCTCTCCTACACAGCCTTGCCTCCAAGGTATTCAACAACCTTGAGGTCTTCCTATCGAGATGTTGACTTCAGTTCCTGCACCGCAACACGTCCTTGTCTGAACCCATAGAATTCAGAAATGCATCCTCTGTGCACGGCTATCAGAACCTGCAGTGTTCTATCACACCCTCCTGGCGTGAAGCCTCAAAGACCTTCTCCTGAAATCAGACACACTCCTGCAAATGAAAACCTACAGTATACATCTACAACATACAATGGAACACACACAGACATTCATTCAATCACACAGTAATGCAGGAAAAATTGCTATTTGTATTAAATGGAAAATGCCTATTTGTACAAGGGTGTTCTCTGAGCATGACCTGTAACAAGGTCTCGGCTCCTTCTCCTCTGCTCTACTCGCAGACTCCCACACCACTAACTTACCCAAAATGAGATTTGAAATCTATTTTACCTGAGGGGGCTCTTCGAGCGCTTCCCTCCAATCTACCTACCCTATTCAATTGCATTGAATGGGCTGTCTAGTCCGCTATCTGGATCTATATCTCAACCATACAAACATTAAAGGCCGATCTTATCCTACACCTGCACAAAGGCATGGCTTCACAACTCACCAGCTTAAACATTAAATTACAATAAATTCAAATTTAAATGAGGACTGCGCCTCTCTCTTCATCTTTGAATGCACGCGCTCGACATGGCTGGCTAGATGACGTGGAGAGATGCTCCTGCATCATACTCCTTAGCTACAAAATTCATGAGCTCCTTCTCATGAGCTTCCCATCTCAGCTGTGGGAATCCTCCTGGATCCCAAATCATTCTCTGGAGCTGTTCATCTGCTCCGTCTCCCTGCTGCTGCTTCTGTTGCACTGTTGCTGCTACTGCTTCTCTTCTGCTCAGCTGCTCCTCGCTGGAAGTTTCTACTGACCTCAACATTAGCCTTCTGATCACCTCAATCACTTCGTCCAGCTGCTCCAGTGGCTGGTCCAATTTTTGCAGTCTCCCCAGCTGCAAAAATTTTCTGCACATGGGCAGATCATCATGATCTCCCATGCCTTCTTCATCATCTTCCAACTTCACCTGTTGGATGTGCATGCCCTGCACTTTCACCCTCTCTTCTAGGGCTTCAATTTGTTCCCACAGATCAGCAAAAAAAATGCTGTCTACGCCTTCTTCTTCTGCTACAAACTTTCCTGTTGCAGTCTTTTCAGCTTCCTGGCTGAAAATACTAAGCCATTCCTCAGAATGCTCATCATCTTCTCTGTCTGCTTCTTCTGCTGTCAGCTTCAGTGCTACAGCTTTCTTTCTTTCGGCTTCCTAGCTGAAAGCATTGAGACACTCCTCAAAATTCTCATCTTCTTCTTCTACTACTTCTACTTCTGCTTGGGCAGTCTCAAACACCTGCTCCAATTCCTCTTTGATAGTCTCAGCCGATTGTTCTTCTGTTGTTGCTGCATCTGCAACACAAATTTATGCCTCCTCCTGGGAAAGTGGTAGGAATATCTTGTTTCCCCCAATCATCAGAAGATCTCTCATATCTTCCTCCTCTGTCAGCTGCACCTACTGATCCAAACTCATCTCTGAATTTATGAGACCCTCCGATAGTCTCATCTTCTCTGTCAGCTCCTCAGGCTGATTCCAACTCATCTGCTCATCCCTGACCACCTGGAAATATGGAATGTCTCTACTGCCCTCCTGGCAGATTATGAGATCCCACAGCGACCTCATCTCGTTGCCCACCTGGAAAACTGGAATTTCTTCTTTGTCCTCTTGGCAGTTCTTGAGATCCTCAGTCGATCCCATTTCACTGAGATCTCTCCCATTCTCTGGTTCACACACTTGAACCATCTTCTCAGGTCCGTCAAGGTTTTCATCATACCTCAACCATCCCCTCAACAGCCTACGCTGCCTTATGACCATCAACTCCTTGACTGGCCATTTTACCTTCGTCTCCTTCATGGGCCATTCATATACCCATCTCAACTTTGCTTTCTGTTGCATCTGCAATGCAAGCTTTTCTATGTCTTTCTTTATATCAACGAGCTCTTGATCTATGTATTCTTGGCTCCATAGCTCTGAGTTTTTCCTTCCAACATACCTACGGCCTTCAGTAGCCATATTTTTGTCTCTGTCTGCTTTCCTAGCAAACCTACTACTGTCACTCTGTACCTCGAGTGTTTCCAGCTTCATCCTCCAGTCTTAACGACTACCTACGGACTATTGCCTACCTGCAAACAAATCCTTATAGAGTCCCCAATGCTCTGTCTTCCTTTACCTGCAACCTTCTCTGATACCACTTGGTGTGTATCAGAGTGCTCTTTACCTCTTTCTGCCTCTTCCTGCCTGAAATATAGAAGCAAGAACCTTGCTCTGATACCACTTGGTGAAGTTAAGGCATGAACACACCCTCGTGCGCCCCTGCTCACAGGATCGTTCAATTCCTCATTCGAGCCAAATTAGCTCTTGTGATTCCCTGCTGGAATCTCTTCTAAAAAACCAATCCACAGATCCTTATCATTCCTCATGGCCTTCTGTACTCCGACCGCTGCCCTTTCCTTAACAGGGAAAATATACTATCGGGCTTCGGGGTTTCTTGTTTCTCGATGTCGAGAGTTCCTGTCCTCTCGAACTTCCGAAATCTGATTCGTCGATGTGCTCCCTTTAGCCTTAGCCCCTCCTGGCTATGCCCTGGTCCATGCGACCTCTTATATGACCGTAGTCATATTCCTTGTCAGGGTTCGGGGTTTCACGATCCTCGATGTCATGAACCTTTATTCTCATGATCTCCCGATCTTCGATCTGTCGATACGACACTTTATGTGTTAGCCCTCCTAGCTAAGCTCTTGGCCCATATGACCGTTATCCCCATGACCACAGTCTTACCTCTCGTCGGGGTTTCAGACATTGCAATGCCGAAATGCATAAAACTTGTGCCCACGAGATTCCCGATATCCTGATGCACGATCTCCTGATGTGGCTCTCCTATCGGGTCCTTTTCCGAAGGCTTCAATCACTTCCACGCATCCTCCTATGATGGACAGTCTTGATCGCCTCTCGCTGTTTGCGACTTCAAGTGTCTCGGATGTCTCATCCTCAGGACTCATGAAATTCTGACCTCCGATATGTCGATGGGCTCTCCCCCCTTTGGGACTTTCACCGTGGAGGTTCTCGATCTTCTGTTCTTGAGATATCTGATATCCTGATATGTCGATATCCTGACGCCTTCGAGACTCACCTCTACGCACCAGTTCTCGGATCTCTGAAATGGATGATCGCGCGAAACGCATCCTCCCTCAGATGTACAACTGCAATTCTTTCATTGTTTCGGGACTTGAAATGTCCCGACTTTCTCGACCTCAGGACCTTCGATATCCCGAGTGCCGATTCTCCGCTATGCTGACAGCTGGCTCCACAAATGACATTTTCCTTCTTTCGGAGAATCGGACTTCGCGATTCCGAAGTGCAAGTGTATCCTTTCCTCAGGACCTCTGAAATGTCGATCCCTGAATTCTTCCTATTCACGAAGTCTTAAATCCCTCGCAACTCTCGACAGATCCGATGGCTGTCGGGTCTCTGGATCAAGATCCAACGGTCTAGTTCCGTTCTTCCTGTGCGCTCCTCCGGCTGCTCCCTAGACATGGAAACCAATGGTCTAGATATCTTCCTCAGCTGATCCAATGGCTGTTGTGCTTCCTCCTAAGCTTGAGTACTCCTTCTTCCTAGACTTGGAAGAATTTCAAAAACCAAAGGCCTCAACCTTTACTCCCTTTCTTCTCTGTGAACTCCTCACTTTAATCTCTCGCTTACACTCTTTGATAGCGCTGTTCCTCCTGAGCTTGTTCCCTCTCGAATCCTCAAAGGATTCTTCAACTCCTGCACCTCTGCAAAGTCTTCACGCACACACGGCATTGTCTCTCCTGAGCTTCTCACACTCAGACCCCTAAGGGATTGTGTCTTTCTTTCTTCTCCCACAGATGGAGAATGTAATTCCCTCCTGGTTCTCTATTTTCTCAAGCAACCCCTTGTTGAGTCTTTCAAGGTGTTCAACAACTCTGTGAAGATCCCTTAGTGGATTCTTCCTTCACAATACAGAACTCAAAGAGTTCTCTTCTCCTGTGCCTGTCTACACAATGTCTCTATGCCCTCTTGGTAGAGTATCTTCCCAGAACGTTCAACAGTTCTGTCCTCTTGTGATCCTATGCACCCACTCAATGCCCACCTGGAAGAGCTCTCAGAATCCTCAGTGATTCTGGTTCTTCTTGAACTTCTCAACAGAAGTCTCCCTCTGTGCACTCCCTGGTCTTGCTTGATTCCCACTTGGCAAAGCTTCACAGAACTCCTCAGAGATTCTGTCTGCAACTGTGTCTCTCCTACACAGCCTTGCCTCCAAGGTGTTCAACAACCTTGAGGTCTTCCTCTTGAGCTATTGACTTCAGTTCCTGCGCTGCAACACATCCTTGTCTAAACCCGCAACATTTAGAAATGCATCCTCTATGCATGGCTATCAGAACCCGCAGTGTTCTGTCACACCCTCCTGGCGTGAAGCCTCAAAGACCTTCTCCTAAAATCAGACACACTCCTGCAAATGCAAACCTACAGTATACATCTACAACATACAATGGAACACACACAGACATTCATTCAATCACACAGTAATGCAGGAAAAACTGCTATTTGTATTAAATGGCAAATGCCTGTTTGTACAAGGGTGTTCTCTGAGCACGGCCTGTAACAAGGTCTCGGATCCTTCTCCTCTGCTCTACTCATAGACTCTCACACCACTAACTTACCCAAAATGAGATCCGAAATGTCTTTTACTTGAGGGGGATTTTCGAGCGCTTCCATCTAATCTACCTACCCTATTCAATTGCATTGAATGGGTTATCGAGTCCGCTATCCGAATCTAGATCTCAGCCATACAAACATTAAAGGCTAATATTATCCTACACCTGAACAAAGGCACGACTTCACAACTCACCAGCTTAAACATTAAATTACAATAAATTCAGATTTAAATGAGGACTGCACCTCTCTCTTTAGCTTTGAATGCATGCGCTCGACATGTCTAGCTGGCTAGATGACGTGGAGAGATGCTCCTGCATCAAATATTTCCTATCTTCTCATCTTCCACAAATCTTCCATCTATCCTTCCGTTACTTCTCTCGACCCGACTTCTTTCCACAACTTCTTAGACTATTTTGTTTCTTTCTTTATCTTACCGCGCCACCACTTCTAAACTATGGAATCTTTTTTCAAGGCTCACTTGTCTCTTGAGTCCATTTCTTTCTTCTTCCCCCATTTGTCAAAGAACCCTCTACCTTTTCTCAGAACATGACTCCAACCCAAAATCACCCCACTCCAAGCGAGGTTTTTTATGCTGCCATCTCAGTCGGGGCCATAGTCAACATCCCCTCTTCCATCAAGAAAACCTTAGTCCACAAGGGGATTTCCCTCAATAATATTCCCCTTGCATATTTCTTGAAATCCACTTTTGCTCATGAAAAAGACTGATAATTCTCATCTGCAAACTCGATAATGTATCCTTCTAATGTGGTATTGACCCAAAACTCGATTGCTCGCGTTACTGGGCTATCTAGTCGATGAAGTGTTGAGATATTTTATGTATCCCATGCACAGGTCTTCTTGTCTCGTTCTTAGAATTCCAGAGCTTCCTGGAGCCTATCTATCCAATGGAAAAGTTCTTCCGGGAACTTAACCCAGAACATCTCATACTGGTCGCTCAATCTTTTTGAGTAAAAGACTACCTCCCTTGTATCTTTCACAAATTTTCCTCTCAACTCCACTTATTTCCATATGAAGACATCACAATTTCTCTCCCACCATTAGTGAATATTATATCTGTGAATCCATAGAATCATTCTCCCTACAGGTTCCCTTTTTACGAAGGTCCTGAAAACGAAACCATTTTGTTGGCACATAATTGATTAGACTAGGGTCCTTCTCAGGTTACCAACAAAAGGTACAATGTAGTCTAGAGCACTCGCATTTTCATCTCCTTCTAAGAGAATAAGTCTCACCTGAAGCACAACCAAGACAGAAGGATAGGGAAGGGAAAGGAGAATAATTGGGTGGGTTCTTAGAACCTTCAAGGTTCACCATGATCTTGCACAAGATAGACAAATTAAAGACCAAATCTAAACTCATGTATACAAGCACTGAAGATACTTAAGTTGCGAAAAACATTCATACACAGAGACATCATAAGGAGCTTATCAATCATAAAGAAGTACTGTAAAGATACAATGTACAATCATAAACACAATATGACATAATATGTTTTAAAATTTTGGATCCTCCTTTGTATATTATTGTTGGTACAGAGGGGCAGACCCAGGGTTCAACACTTTAACAACGCACCAACAAAAACCTAACTACCGACCCTTTCGGAAACACCTACGAAGTAGATGAAGTCTCACCCAAGGCAGAGGTAGGGGGTTGTAGGACTCAAGTGTCTACAACCAAGCTGGGACACATATATGTGATTACAATACTTAATAGAGAACTTAGCCAACAATATGCATTATATTATGATCCTCATTTACATCTCGGATTTAACCATTATTACAGATCAACGCAGTAATAATCAAGATCTAACACTTCCAAACTCTTAGCACATAGAATTAGCTCAAATCTATTATTCATTTACACCATTAATCACTAATCTACAACATCAAATGTGTTCATTATTCATAACAACAACAACACTAAGCAAATAACCACATAAACAACATCGCACAAAGAGCATCATAAAATGGGATATACATGGTTCACCCCAGTGTGGGGCTATGTTCACTAACTTCTTCCTCTTATTTATTAGTCTTTGATATCCTTACATTCATTTTCTCCTATTCACAAAGCCACAGAGCCCAACTCCATATTGGACAGGTGATTTGCGCACCGCACACTAGATCCACCTTCCTCCAAATCAGGTCAAGGCATAGAGCCAACTCCCTAATAGCACAGAGCACCTACATAAAATGGTTGTGCACTAACCAACTTACAAAATAATTGCACTTCGCTCTACAAGCCTAAACATATTCTTGCACAAAGCCTACCTAATCTCTTGCACTAAGCCAAACATACTATGCAAATAGCTAACACTACTCCTTACATCGCTTAGCTACTTATTATTTATACAATTACAAGAAGGCCTAAACATGGGTAAACCCATGGGATGAAATCCCTTAACCCATTTTATAAACCATAAAAATGTAAATACTAACCTTGTACAATGTCTACTGTAAACATATATTCAGAAAAGAATAGAAAATATACAATGACAAATACAAACATTACACAGAGAGTTTTCCCCTGGAAACCCAAACCGAGAAAACCAACATATATTATATTCATTCATTGTGTTTCATTGTTTACAATACAATATACATATAGGATCCAACGGCATCCAAAACCCTAACCCAATGACCTGGATTAGTCCAAAACCCTAATTCCTTAACCGAAAATAGAAAACCATCGACAAAAACCATGTGCCGAAAAAACCACCTAAATACATGACACGTTTCCCGAGTAAGATTTTTTTTTTTTCGGGGGCACTGCCCCCAGACCCCTACATAGGAGGCTCCGCCCCCCTGCACCCCCCCTCT
>ML793223.1:423189-439535 GCA_009831015.1 Picea engelmannii
AACTCTATCTTCTCTGGTTCTTCCTTACTTGGTAGGACTTCTTGTTTAACAACATCCTTCATTTCTCTAAATACCACATCTCGGCTATACACTACCTTCTTAGTTTCTGGGTTCCAAAGCTTATAACCTTTGAGACCATCTTATATCCAATAAAGATACATTTTTCAGCCTTCTTATCCAACTTACTCATGTTTTCCTTTGGAACATGAACATATGAATCACAACCAAATACCTTAAGATGTGTGAGAGAAGGTTCCTTACCAGTCCATACCTATTGTGGAGTCTTGTCACCCAACGCTGATGAGGGTGATCTGTTGACCAGATAACATGTAGTACCCATTGCCTCTGCCCAGAATTCTTGCCCTAAATCGACACCACTGAGCATGCACCTTGCTTTTTCCATCAACGTCTTGTTCATCCTTTCTACAACTCCATTCCGTTGAGGTGTATATGGAGTAGTATTCTACCTTAATATACCACACTTCTTACAGAATTCTTCAAATTCATTCCCACATAACTCTCCACCTTTATTTTTTCTCAGCACCTTAATTCTTTTCTCTGTTTGATTCTCAACAAGAGCCTTAAAGTATTTAAACCTGTCAAAGACTTCAGATTTCTTCCTGAGGAAATATATCCAATTTTTACTTGAGAAGTCATCTATAAATGAGAGATAGTACACAGATTTTCCCAATGATGGGACCGACACAGGTCCAAAAACATCACTGTGAACTAGTTGTAAAATTCCTTCTGCCCTCGTTGCACCAGAGGTGAATCTTACGCGATTTTGCTTCCCATATAGACAATGTTCACAGAAATCAAAATCCAGAGAACAGTTAGACATACCTTCAACCATACCTTTATCGTGTAGTAGTCGAAGACCCTTCTCTCCGATATGTCCCAGTCTTTGATGCCACAACATAACCTTTTCTCTAGAGATTGTAGGAGTTCTTTCTTCTTCAACTCCAATATTAGGAACAATGGAGCTATTACACCCATCACTAATAGTGGTTCCTAGCAGCTTATACAGAGTTCCAAACTGAACTCCCTTCATCAACACCATTTCTCCTCGAACCATCCTGCAAGTTCCCTTTTCAAAAATTGTTTTTACCCCTGCATCTTCCATTTTGCTTACAGAAATCAAATTTCTGGCCATACCTGGGATATGTACAACACCGGGAAGTGTTCTAATCCTTCCATCTATGAGTCTCAACTTGACCCTTCCTCTTCCTATGATTCTGGTTGTCGAATCATTACCTAAGAAAACATTACCTCCATCATACTTTTCATATTCGCAGAACCACTCCCTGTAGGGAGACATATGAAAGGATGCACCAAAGTCAATCAACCATGCCTCATGATCTGCATGTGTGCTTGAAGAGGCAGGGTATACATCCCCTCCTTCTTCCATGGAGGTCTTTTCTTCTGTAGAATAAGATTCTTCAGATCCCTTCTTTTTCTCAACTTTGGATCTACACTGCTTCTTGTAGTGCCCTTCTTTTCCACACCTCCAACATAACCTTACAAACATTCTAGGAGATTTATATCTACCCTTAGACTTAGATCTCCCACTTGAGAAATTAGATATATTTCTTTCCTGGGAACTTCCTTTTGCAAATAATGTGTTTGTGCTATGTCCTTCCATATTCTTTCATCTCATCTCCTCCGACAACAAGGATGATACCACTTCTTCAAACTTCAAAGAAGTTGTATTACTACCTATGTCCACAACCAGACTATCCCATGAGTCTGGTAAAGAACACAAAAAGATGATACATTTATCTTCATCTAAAATTTTAATCTCAACAGATACTAACTGACTTACCACAGTACTGAAGGCGTTCAAATGCTCTTCTACTGAGTCTCCATCTCTCATCCTCAAGTTATACAACTTCTTTCTCATGAATAGTTTAATTACCAGGGACTTAGACTGATACAAATTCCCCAAATTTTCCCATAAATCCTTTGTTGTAGCTTCCTCTGACACACTCAGGTAATACTGAATTGGAGAGACACAGTTGGATTGTGCTATTTGCCTTCCTATCCATCTTTTTCCAATCATCTACATAAGTTCCTGTAGGTGCAGTACCTTGATCTACTGTGATCCACTGATCTCTGTCCACCAAAAGATATTCCATCTTGAGCTTCCACAACTCAAAGATTTTCCCATTAAACTTCTCGATATCCATCTTCGAATTGCTTGCCATTTCTTTTCACCTGAAAAACAATACTGCAGATCTCCCACTATAACATATCACAGTCCCAAGCCAAACCCTTGACCACAAAGGAATCCCCCTGAAGCCAATAAAGCTCCGATACCAAATGTAAATACTAACCTTGTACAATGTCTATTGTAAATAGATATTCAAAAAAGAACAAAAAATATACAATGACAAATACAAACATTACACAGAGATGTTTCCCCTGGAAACCCAAACTGGGAAAACCAACATATATTATATTCATTCATTGTGTTTCATTGTTTACAATAAAATATACATATAGGAGCTCGAGGCATCCAAAACCCTAACCCAATGACCTGGATTAGTCCAAAACCCTAATTCCTTAACCAGAAATAGAAAACCATCGACAAAAACCATGTGCTGAAAAAACACCTAAATACATGACATGTTTCTCGAGGTAGGTGTCACGTTTCTTGAGGCATAATTTTTTTTTCCGGGGGTGCTGCCCCCAGACCCCCACGCGGGGGGCTTCACTCCCTGCACCCCCCCCCTCTAACCCCCCTACATGCTCAGTGCATACGCTCAGACACTACTACTTGTGCAAAGAATATAACACATACCCAACAAAAAGCCCTTTGTTGGGTCCACAAGCCCACAAAACAAGCAAGATCCCACAACCTTCGCTCCACTTGGGCGCTCCATCTTTGACTAGCCTGTTGAAGTCCCAAAAGTGGTCAAACATGACCAATGTTTCCTCAAAACTTGGTCAAGGGCCAATAGGACCTGAAAATGCACCCATGACTCGTCCTGAGTCACTCAGATCTGGGCAACACTGCTTCAAAGGCCTCGAGCTTAGCTCAAGCTACCTTGACTTGCTTCTTTGCCAGAGATTCCTGCTCAATGAACTCCTGAATTAGTTGTTCTGTAACAGGCCCTTCCAGGCATTGTTCCACTGTTGTAACCACTTTTTCCAGCTGCGAGCCTTGTCCTTCGATCTCTTCAAAAAGCGTGCAGGATTCATCCTGGACCAGCTGGAGTCTCTATGTAATATCCATGACTCTTCTCTGGATGGTAGTAACCTACTGCTGGACTGTGAGTTGTTCCTATGATATTTTCATCCTCTTGAATGTAGTGAGAAACTTCATCTGTTCCTACTTTTGTTCCTCCTAGAGTTGTGCTTCCAGTTTCCTCAGCTCTAGATCTTCTGTAAGGCACTCATAGGTATGCGCACTATGATTAATTAATTGCTCACAATATGAGGCCAGTGCCTTGATTATTTATACTGCGTTCCTGGCATCTTCTTCCCTCTGATCGTGAACTTATTGCGGAGTGTTATGTACTTCTTGGAGTTCTAATTCCATTATTCGTGATTGAAGATGCTAAATGGATTCGATGAGATTCCCCACTTAAATCTCAGTTGACTTTGGTTCCTCTTGTGCCAAGCCTGACACAGAGCAAAGTACTTTAGTCACTGCCTCTTCGACCACAATCTTCTCTGTTAGTAGTTGATATTTTTCTTTCTACATCTTCTCTTTGTCCTCCTCGAACATTGCCTTGATTTCATCTTTCTCCTATTGCGGAACTCGAAGTTTCTCTAAGTCCTCCTCCTTTTCTTGCTTCACGACTTCTGTATCCTGCTCCTTTTCTTCTTAGACTCGACGAATTCAAGCCTCTGTTACATATTCTAATCTTCGTAATTGGGTGGGCTCATCCCCTAATTATGCAATTCCTATTGAAGAGGGCGCAATAGGTAATGTGCAACTCAAATGGATAGCATGATGTATGTCCTTGAACTCCTTATCTATTCTGTCATATAGTGTTTCTTGCTTCCCTTCATGTCTCTGCAAGATATCCTCTGAGGCATCCTCCATGGTTGAGATGATGAGATTGACATCATCCACTATGAGCACATTCTTCGATTGAGGCTTATTGGCTCAGGTCTTCTTTCGTGCTGAGGGTTTCTACAGGGAAACCTTCCTTTTGTTAGATGTTTTAGCCCCTGTAGCGGGATCCTTTGGTCGTGTAACTTCACCTTTGCCTTGTTTCTCTCCTCCTTCCCTTCCTTCTTCTTGGTTCACTTTGTCTCCTCCTCCTCCTATGGCTGAGTCAGGATTGATTTCTTCTGAGGCACTATCCTCCTCATCAGTTTCTATGTTCTTCACTTCCTCCTTTTTCTTCTTTTTCTTTGCACTAGTCTGTCCATCATGTTCGACTCGGGTGACCAAGAGACATTCAATGATGTCAGGGTCGGAGAGTTCTGCATCTTCGACCGATACAAGGAACTCTGTTGGCCATTCTTTGGTGATCTCCTCCATGTCTTTATCGGTCAACTTATAATAGGACTGCATCTCCTCCTTACTCTCATCCCTGTGTGCAATGATATAAATAAAGTGTCGATCTGCGTGGAACTTCGCTAGAAGTTTGTACTGATGCAGTGTTTTTGGCTTCATTCGTGGAAATGCTTCAATGGCATGCTTCAGCTACTAGTAGTAAGCATGGAAGACAACGTTCGACTACCACTGCTTTGACATGTCATTTGTGTACCACAAGGTGGATAACCTTGAAGCCAATGAATCTGATGGCCCAAATTCTGGGAATGTCTCTCCTTTCGAAATCTACCAAGCGATGAAGGTGATGAGTGCCAGTAACCAACTGAAATAAAATTCATAGCCCCGATCCTGTTCTTTGTGACAATCCTTCTCGAGATCGTTGACGAGGTAGCTCACCCAGTTCATTTTCATTCCTTCTACACACTTCCTTGTGAGGTCTACTAAAAATCCACTTACCTGTGTTGGACGGTTCTTTCTAACAAGCTTACTAGCTATAAGATGACAAGATAGGCGCATTGCGCCATCCTGGATGGAGGCTACCTTGTAGCCTCACTTTCCCTTCTCTACATAGCCATAGTCTTCCTTTATGTGTTGTGCCAGGGAGTGATATGAAGTCTTCCTTGGTGTTGTGCCTCTTTCTTCACCTTGGTGAGCAAATAAGAGGTGCTTTCAAGCTCAGTTGGGTCTGCTGAGCAGGACAGCTGTAGAGAAAAGAGTTAGAGAAATAAAAACAAAGCTATAATTAAGAATTAATCTAATAAAAACTAAAATCATAAGCATAGGGACATAGAGATAACAAGAACAAAAAGACCCATGTCACCAATGTTTGAGGCTTGATCTATTGATGAAAATAAAGCACCAAGAAGAAAGGGGACTATGAGTCCCTTCTTCCTCCAAGGGAAGGCTCTTGGACCCTCACTAGTAGCTCTTCTTACAACAAAGAAAATGAAAATGGTGATGAAAGAAATCTTTGCAAATCCTCTCAATGGTGAGATGGATTGCTCAATGAAATGGTGCCAATGTGTTCTTGTCAAGGATGGAGTCCTTAAAACAATATAGACAACATAACATTACCTTGAATTCCTTGAAAAAATGAGGTGCATTCATGGATTTTTATAGCATGGCATTGGGTTATTGTGTAACTGCTTTGTAGTGTGAAAAGAGGCCATTTAGGGCATTATTAGGTCTTTGACCAGCCCACCATTCAGATCCAACCCGGATTTGGAGGTCAAATCAGCTTGGGAGCTGAACCATAAGTGGTTGGGAGACCAACCACATTCATAAATGCACCGTTTAGCAGGTGCATGGATTTTTGCGCTAACATTCACGCATCATGTGCATATGCGCACTTTCTACGTTCATGTTCCACGCACGTGCGTGCGCGCCCAATGTCTGCAAAGCGCTCTTCAATTTTTCACTACTTTGTATATTTTTTTCCCTTTTTTGAATGCTGTGAGATTAAATCAGGGCCATGAATGACTTCATTACTATTTGATGATGCTGAGTTCTTGTAACCATGTGCGGACGAAATTTCAGTGATAACAGATGCCCCCTGATGGATGAGGTTAGGAGAATAATTATAGCCGAAATCCATCAATGTTTCTTCTACTGAGAATATTGTTTTAAGATAGAGTAATAGTGGAATCGTTCAGAGCGATCCGTTGGAGAAAAAAGGAACCGGTAGGATCCAACCTTCTATGAGGTGTGCAAAATAGAAAACTGTGTACAAACGAGGCGGTCATGCCCCATGCTCGTGTTATGTAACTCTAAAAAAAGATGATTGAAGTGTTGGTGTAGACAACTGCAGCGCCCTCGGGGGTGGTGATGATAAAGGCAGAAGACAATTCTGCAAAGGAACATACTCTGAATAATAGGTAATGATCACGGTAATAAGTATCGGCGATGATGTGGGCATTGATAGCCCTACCAAGTTCATAGGTCTTCGAAAAATGATAGAAATAACTGCAATAGTCACAAAGTAAGACCCACCATAACATGAGAAAGTGTTGGCATCGAATGTTACAGGGGTCAACGACAGCAGGGAGCAATGGTGTTTCACCTTGTGCCATTCGAGATCTATCATTGAGTGGAGAATGAGAATCAAGATACTATCACCCTTTCGAAAAATGGTGCTGATGTCGACAAAAGGGGAACGTGACTCCCAGAAGAAAAAGGCTTCATGAAATCTACTGAGGTGAGGAAGTGGCAGAGGTACATGGACGAAGTCAAGAAGTGGGAAGACTCTAGACTGCCCTTGGTTGGAGGATGTACGAGATAAAGTGTGTCCGCAATCGTGTAACGAGGTCGAGTGTCAGGGGGATGACAAGACCGATGATAAGTTGTGCCAGAGGCGGGACAAGGTGAAAAAATTCAGAGGGTAGAGGTAAGTGACCTATGGGGTACTTTGAAGATATGGATGATGCCGGCAAGGGTAGATGATAAGTAATGCTCCAACCAAGGGTGACATGGGTTGCGTTTGGCCAAAAGGAGGGAAGCAGGTCGCCAAAGGTGACGACAAAAAGATAATATAATGACTGGAAATAAAGGCATTTGTACAATAAATAATGAATAATTTGGGGAGAAATGTACAAATATAGAAACGAGTGCCCCAGTGTGATATGGGTGGCCCATGGAGGGCAGAATTTTCTTGGAAAATTGATGAAGGGTTGGGGCCCCATTGGTGAGTTTCTGTATGAGGTAGGTGAAATGAAGGTAGGTTCGCAGATGGGCAAACTGATTGTGGATGAAATGGAGGGTTCATGATACTGCAAAGGTGCAGGTAAAAAATAGAACCGTAAAGAGATAATTTGGGAGTCCGTGTGGGAAAGCTAGCAAAATGAGGATAAGGAGTATGTGGTTGATTCATGACATGATGAAAGACTATCAGGACTCCCATCCCTAAAGGGTAATGAAGAACAACATGAGTGTCAAAAGTGCCAAAAGGTGCTATGAATGGGACAACTCATGTGGGTAGGAATGCTACCGAGTAATAGTACCAAAGATGTAAAATGGAGGTGTGGGTACTGCAGAGCCAGGAATGGGGATCCTAGAGGTAAACAACAAAGGGTGTGACTGGAAATGAAAGGGCGATACAATGGGAAAGAATACATGCCAGTGCTGAGTATATACCTAAAGGGGTTGTGCCGATGGATGATGAGTAAGTACCTGCACACATGAAAACAAAATACCCAAGGTGAAAAATATCTGAAGAGAATCAAAGATATGAGCATGTATGTGATAAATGTGACTATGCACGTGCGTACCTGACCATGATATGAAAAAAAGGCGCCCCGGGGGCTCAAGATGAAAAGTGACCTAGGGACTGCTGTGATGTAGGTGATGGGTGTTATAGGATAAATCCATGAGTGCAGACACAAATCGATCTCCCTAGATCCACCTGGATCTAGAACAAAGCAGGACAAAATAATACACTTTCCCTAGATCTAGACTATTGAATGAAATGAGAGATGAGGATCATGGACATACCTTATGAATGCTTTCCTTATATCTCTATTGTTCCAAGCTTTGCTCCAATGCTCTCGTCCTGTTCAGATCACAACAGAATGAACCAATTGAAGTAAAGGCAGATTAATATATTCAATAACTAGTCTATACATATGATCAAGGAGTTATGTAATAAAGTGACATCATCTTTATGGGAAAGGGACATATTACTGTATTGGATTAATTGAAAGTGAAACTTACAACCTGATCCTTGATGTCGTAGGTCTCCTTTCGATGGCTCCTAGCTTTGACACACACACTTTCTCATGCATGAAGAAAATCAACCACTTGTGATGACCTTGTTGTTGTCTCTAGCTGCTGTAGCATCAGTCCTCCATACAGTCTTGCACTAATTCTCTAATCAATCTCTAGCTGGCTTGATGCTTGTTTGCTTCACTTAAATTAACCCTTTCCATGAGCAATCTCCTCAATATATAGGAGAAGATAGATTGGTTACTTGGATAGGGAATGATCCCAAGATATCTGGAATGCCAGCACCTGAATAACCTTTCGAAAGCCAACTCATCCTTCTAGAAGATTCCCTTCTAGAAGGTTCGAGATTTTTATCTTTTTCCCCTTTAAGAACATGTTCGCAACCTAGCAATGAGTACAGTGCAAGAAGTTCTCACCCCAGCTTAATGTAGCCTGTGAGAATTAGGCATTCTCGCAGGTGAATATATAAGTAGCCTGCGAACATGCTTTAAAAGTGTGAGTTCTGGAAGAAGACAACTGTAACTTTTCTCAGGAAAGTGTTCTTGGTAAAGAGTTTGATTTTCCATCATCATAACATCATCATGACATCATCATAATGACCAAATTTGTGGATAACATAATTCCCCCCAAAGTCTGAGAGCGGAACCAGTGACAGTCGATAGACTTTGTAAGCTGCATGTGTGTGTCAAGAACCAGAAGCACATCTAATCAGAAACCTGCAAACATCCAAGCATCGACAGAATACCATGTATATCAATTCTGAGGTAGGCATTCCAATACTTAGATCATAGACTGATGAAATCATAAACCAAGGTCATGGCCACCAATCATACACTGTGGATCCATGCCGTCACTATATAACACAGCCACCTGAATACACTATGGATCTGTGCGACAAATTTTCAGTCAAGACAAAATAGCCACGAGATATACACAGTGGATCTATGTGTTGTAAATTATGCATACTCCATCGCAACCTGGATCACAAAGACAATATCCAGGGTCTTCAATCTCATTGCCCAAAGTAGGAATCTGACCATGTGATTACATGTGTCGAAGTCGAACATGGTAGAAACCACTTGATTACCGGTCATTGATGTATACCGTTTAACAAGTGCGAGGGAAATCATCATTGATGTCAATGACTCCCAAGGTACTATAGTACAATCCATCAACTATGAATAAATGAGTTGATGTCGAACACTCGACGGAATCTCTCGATCAGGGGTCAATGATGTAAACCCACTGTCGAAAGCGAGAAACTTGCCATTGAGGCATGCAAGCTTCAAGGTACTAAATAATTTCTAAGTCTTGACTCCGGATAATGTGCTGAAGTCGACATAACAAGACTCGTCACAGGAGGGCCTTGATGTATCCCCTATCAGTGACACGAAATGAGTAACAGATTTTGAAAGTGAAACAAAGTATATGACAATTGGACTTTCGACACAGGGAAGGCCGACACGGAGTGAAAGGATAACTGCAGATGGCCAACTCAATAGAGGTTTGGACTGCTCTTGAACATATGAATGACACGACCAATGATTTGGCAGCATTGACTCAAAGACGACACATAGAAAGACCTTGTTATTGAATCGAATGAGAGGAAAATGGATTTCCCAAACTGGCTTCAAATGATGAATAGGGGGTGTCATGTTCAAGAGAGACACTTACTACCAATTAACACAAAGATGAAACATATCCCTTTCCCAAATTTTTCCCCACCATTTCTGGAAAATACCTCTTTATTTTTACACAATCTTGAAGAGGATCACATATGCTTGTTTATATAAGCTCATCCTTCGGACGAGTCCCTCAGAGTATTTTTAACGAACCCTAAGAAGGAGTGGTTCTGTCCCATCACGGGTCAGTCAATGTTTGTTTAACGAGTCCAGAGATAGAAAACTCAAAGGTTTTTCAGGATTATAGAGTTTGGAAAAACACTCAAAAGAGAACTCTCTCAGTGCCTTTTTCATACAATAGTCCAACGAGACCGAAAAAGGGTTAAACTATCGCTCGAAGGACGCGTACCTTCAAATACTTTAACGAGCGTGAAAATAGCAAGATCGCTCGGCAATCTTTTCATGTTTAGGGAGTCGTGAAAAGAGCTTAAAGTTAACTCCAGGGGGGTTCCTTTTTCGTGTAACCAAAGCGAGCCCGGAAAAGAGATAAAACATCGCTCGATCACGTTCTTATATTTTTCGCAAGCGCAAGAATGGATAAAAGGCACTTGAGGTTTTATATCAAAACCATAGGAAAGAAACAAAAACACACCACACCTCAAATGTTTTCATCCATAATCATCCGCATTGGGTACCTGCAAGTCATTTTACTCACTCCCATATTAGTAATTAGGGTTAAATAAAGAATAAACATGAAAAAACCCACTTTTATCATGGTAAAAAGTAAATAAAATAAATTCACAATAGGTTTTACCATATCATTTTCCCCTTTTACCATTTGAGTGCAAAAAACCTCCCTTTTTACCTTCTACCTTCATCGTCGATTTTCGGGAGCTTCGGGCCATCATTCTTCGAGCCGTCTGCGGTGTTTTGGTAAGTTTTACATTCTCTATCTTTTTATGGTTCAAATTCATGATTTCATTGGTTAAACTTCAAGTTTTAAGTTCATTTTTCAAACCCTATGTGTGTAGAAGGATTCTCGCAGGCTGCCCATACGGGGCCTACGAGAATGCTTCATTCTCACAGGTGGGCCTATGGCAGCATGCGAGAAGTTCTCACTATGTGCCATAGGCAATCTGCGAACAACGCAAAGTTCAAAATTTTATATAATGTTTAGCCAAAAGAAAAAATTTATCCTATGAAAGAGAGTTTTAATCATCTTCAAATGTTCCCCATGAAGGTTTATAACCATCATAATGGTGTTCGAATGGAGAGAACGGGAACACGAGGACGATAATGCAACCGCCAAAAACCACCCTCCGACTCTTGCTGCCTTAAGAGATTGCGGTCTCTTGAAGTATTTCCGCATACCGGGCATGAGAGCCCAAGTTCGATTGCTAGAACACTTAGTCCGGATGTGGGATCCGGATCAGCAGGTTTTTAATGTCGGAGCTCACACATTGACGATCGACATTGAGGATATCTATTTCCTGACTGGGCTATCCAGGCGAGGGTCCTACATCAATTTGACTAGTAGCCGAAGGGGTGGCTTAAAAATGAGTGAGTATTGTCGGGAGTAGTGCGTGCCTGAGGCTGAACGACAAAAAGGAAAAGTGGCCATTTGGGGAGTGACTGATATAAATCTCCGTACCATTCTCTTCACTATCACTCGGATGGCAGGAAGTGCTGCCCCACATATGGCTCTGCAGAGCTATTTTCAGTATTCCCTCGAGTGTACTGAGCCCCGGGTCTTCAACTGGGCTGACACAGTTTTATGCAGTCTCAAGAAACAACTGACCAAATGCAGGCGTGGAGATCTAAAGCAGTTTGGTTATGGATCATTGCTGGTGTCCTTCTTCTGTGAGAGGGTCCCAGTGTATAGAATTCAGGTTGAGTGGCACTTTCTGGGTCCCAGGGATCCACGGATGTTACGATGGTGTCAACTCATGGATAGACATGTGACAGGACCAATCGTCAGGTATGCCGATCTCTTCTTTGACTGGCTTCAAGGCCAGGTGCTGATGGTAGAAGATTATGCATACACTGGCTTGGAATTTCACGGCGATCCTGACCTTGCACTTCCTGAAGACGCACAGTGGGGATGCATTGGTAAGAAGTACACAATTTTTTCAAGGTTTTAAATGTTTTTGGATTTTTAACATATATAAATTTTTTTGGTTTTATAGTTTTATCTAAAGACTAACATCAAATTTTTGTTGATAACACAGACGTTGGCGCATATAGACTTGCTGGTAGTTCTCCTATTCAGCATCAAGGAGAGGCAGTAGTAGCAGTTCCCCAGTATGTCGAGGACTATCTGACAGTGGAGCAGAACTTAGAGGGTCTGATGGCCGATGTTCTAGATATGCCTCTGGAGGAGATCCCACGACGTGATCAGTGTCACATTGCGGGAGTCTCTACCTCTATGGGTCACTTGCTCCGCAGAGTGGCTAGGACATTAGTGTGCTATCGTGAACATCATTGATGTCACTATGTAGAAGCCATGGGCTTCAATTTTGACATTTTGGTCTTCAGACACATTTTGTAAAAACAAACTTTGATCGTTATATATACATGGGTTCTATCGGATTACTTTACATTGTGTACATTTTAATGTGTTTGATTTTATAAGTGATTTAAATGCCTATCCAATACATAATTAGCTAAAGCATCTGTCAATGTATTAAGACTTCTCGGAATGTGTTGATATTCAATATAATCAAAATGTCATTCCAAGAGGAGAATCCACAAATATACCCTTAATAATGTAGGACTTCGAATAGAATATACATTACCGAGTTGTAGTACTACCAACTGCGAGTCAAGTTGAATCACCAAATGGAGAATTCCGAGAGAGATAGCATCAACCAGTAATTCAACCACGATGCTATACTCTGCAATGTTGTTGGTTTCTCGGCCAAGACATATACCTCGTAGAGATATGAGTTCGTTTTTCGGGGCATAGATTGCCCATGCAGCGGAAGCTAGGTTCCGAGTACTACGGATAGCACCATCGGCGAAGCCAATATAAGGTAGAGAATACTCCGACATCTGGCAATCAAACACAACGTCACGTAAGGGAAGAGACCAAATAACGTCAAAAGAAAAACTAAAGTAACACACACTCAGTATGATACATAAAATACAAGTACTCATGCAAAAATAACTCATGCATAGTACTTCTTCAAGTACAAACCATTCCTGGGTTCACTCAAAGGTACCCCATCATAATCCACTAACTCATACGCTCATTTTTCCAAAACTTTGCTAACAATGTAAGGCCCATGCCACATTGGTTCGAATTTCCCAGCTCCTAAGACATCTTTATCTTGTTCATATAGAAGAACAAGATCCCCTTCAGAGAATACAGAAGGTTTGACATGCTTGTCATACTGTGCCTTAACACGTTTCTTCTAGGCTTCTATTACAAGAGTAGCGTCACGGCGAGTCTCGTCTAATCGCATCAAATACAACAGAAATTCCTCTTCGGCAGAAGTATTAGGTAAGAGCTCTACAGCTAGCTTCAAAGATGGGATTTCACATTCTATTGGCAGAATGGCTTCCATGCCATAAACTAATCGAATAGGCGTGAATCCTGTGGTAGACTTAACAAATGTCTGATATGCCCATAATGCCGAAAATAACATTGTGTGCCAGATGGTTTTATGGATTCCTATCATCCATCGAATCATAGTTATAAGAACCTTATTGATGGCTTCGACCTGGCCATTGGCCTGTGGATAATAGGGTGTTGAGCTATCATGACAAAGGCCCAACTTCTCTGTAAGTTCAGACATCATATTATTTCTAAAATGACTACCGTGATCGGTAATGATAGCCTGAGGAACACCAAAATGAGTGATGACATGGTTGAAAAGGAATAACGTTGCAGTCTTCCCAGTATTGTCAAATGTCGGTATTGCCTCAGCCCACTTTGTGAAATAATCAACAGCTACAATAATATAACCATGCCCCCCGGTTGAGTGAGGGTGACATGTCATGAAATCAATGCCCCATTTAGCAAAAGGACCTACTGAGACTACAGGATGAAGGGGAGCAGGATGCGACCGAATCTTCTGATTATAGGTCTTGCAGGCATGACACTTCTGAATAGCAGTAATGCAGTCAGTGAATAGGGAAGGCCAAAAGTAACCTGCACGTAAGATCTTCTGGGCAGTAGCATACCCAGACATATGACCACCACATGCTCCTGAATGGCAGTCATTCAAAGCTTTCTCATCTTCGTCAAAAGTCAAACAACACCGAAAGACAGAGTCAATGCCTCGACGGTAAAGAGTATCGCCGAGAATGATATAATGGCGTGCTTGATAACAGACATGACGTCGTTCATTACTGGACAAAGTAGGCCAAAAAGTTTGAGTTTGGAGATATATAATGATATCTCCGTACCAAATATCGTCGATACTGATAAGGAAAAGTGACTCGTCCGGTAACGAATCAACTGCTACCTTTTCCGTGGCAGTGTGGGGAAAATCACAAATTAACTCAGTGAAAACTAGAGATTTCTTCGACGTGGCGTGATCGAATTCCAAATCGAACTCCTGGAGAATAAAAATCCACTTGGAGTACTTGCCCCCCAACAATTGACGTGTCAATATGTGTTGCATGGGGTTACAGTGTGAAATCACTATAATCTTCCTGGAAAGAATATAATGACGGAAACGTTGGACAACTTGGACAGCAGCCAAGGCCAGCTTCTCAACATGTTGGTACTTGATTTCCGTGGATGATAAACTTCTACTCAAGTAATAGATAACATGTTCATCGTAGTTATCATCCTCTTGAACGAGGACCATGCCGACAGTATACTCAAACGCAGCTAGATAAAGAAAGTAATCTCGACTATAATCCGGAGGGAAAAGAAGAGGAGATTTTGTGAGGGATAACTTTAAAGCTTCAAAAGCATTGTTAGCAACCTTATCCCAGACAAACTCTGAACCTTTATTTAGAAGACGTGTGAAACCGTGAGTAATCTCGGCGTAATTCGGGATGAAATGACGAAGAAAGTTTGCTTTCCCCTACAAACTCTGTAACTGGCGCAAAGGAGGAGGGAGATTAAGAATTGCCTTGACCTTGATAGGATCGACCCGGATCCCATGGCGTGAAACAATGAAACCAAGGAGACATCTAGATTCTACGCAAAAAACACACTTATGAGGATTCAGGTGAATGCAATAGAAGCGGCAACGAACAAAAATTGCTCGGAGATGAGAAGGTTGATCGAATCGATGTAAAGAATGAGCCAGCAAATCATCCAAATAAGGTTGAACAATATTCTTAATATCGTGAAATGCATAAGACATAGCACGTTGGAACGTAGCACCTGCGTTCTTCAGACCGAAGGGAAGTTTCCTGTAGGCGAAAGTACCCCAAGGACAAATAAAAGTCATTTTATGTTGGTCCTCAGGAGCGATATTGATTTGATTATAGCCGGAAAATCCATCCATGATGGAAAAAATTTCACTGCCGGCACAGTCATCGACGATCTGGTCAACAAAAGGGGTTGGAAAATTGTCGTTTGGACAAGATTGGTTGATATCCTGATAATCCACACAAACACGTATACTACCACCTTTCTTATCAATCGGTACGGGGTTGGAAACCCATTCTGTCAATGCCACGGGGTAAATGAAACCGGCTTTAAGAAGTTTTTCAACTTCGAGTTTAATGGCTGCCGCTTTACGTGGATGGACAGGACGGAGGTGCTGCCGGACTATTTTAGCTCTGGGGTATGTCTTAATCTCATGAACGATGATAGCAGGGTCAATACCCAGCATCTCTTCGTAACTCCACGCAAAGATATCATGAAATTTTTTAAACAAGGAAGTATAAGTGACAATTTCTTCGGGAGAACACGAAGCTCCAATATGGACGTTCTCGACTATCCCAGGGTTCACTGAAATATCTATGGGCATCATGGGTGAAATGTTACTCAGGTTCCCTTCTGCAAACACATCTCGCGTAGATTGGGAAACCATGGATATAACAACAACGGTCAACGGAGTCGAAATCCGCTGATAATTCTCAAGAGTTTGTTGTTCCAAAAACAGTATGGAATGATGATGCCCATCATCCCAAGGGGTGTCTTCCATGATAGACATGATCATCTCGTCAGTGGGAAATATGACACGGAAAGGATCAGGAGACAACTCGTCAAAAGAAGAAGTAGTAGGGGTTGTCGATTGAATGTCTTGATAAGCGGACTCAATCGGACTTAACGACATAACGTTGCCGAAACGAACATGATCTCTAGGATCAGGGACTATCCAAGGGTCAGCAGACACCGGAAGTTCATGAGGTAAAGTAGAGATCATATTAATGGAAGCAATAAACGGGCGTGGAAGATCGGGTGGTGGTATGGGGAAAGTACCCATTAATGAAGAATCTTTTAAAAGACCGACCCCGACATTCTCGTAACCCGGTGGGGTTTTAGCGATGAAAGGCACGTTGCCAACGTGAGTATCAGCATTAAAAAA
>ML793223.1:445599-456157 GCA_009831015.1 Picea engelmannii
ATATAGGAGAAGATAGATTAGTTACTTGGATAGGGAATGATCCCAAGATATCTGGAATGCCAGCACTTGAATAACCATTCGAAAGCCAACTCATCCTTCTAGAAGATTCCCTTCTAGAAGGTTCGAGATTTTTATCTTTTTCCCCTTTAAGAACATGTTCACACCCTAGCAATGAGTACAGTGTGAGAAGTTCGCACCCTAGCTTAATGTAGCCTGCGAGAATTAGGCATTCTCGCAGGTGAATATATAAGTAGCCTGCGAACATGCTTTAAAAGTGTGAGTTCTGGAAGAAGACAACTGTAACTTTTCTCAGGAAAGTGTTCTTGGTAAAGAGTTTGATTTTCCATCATCATAACATCATCATGACATCATCATAATGACCAAATTTGTGGATAACAACGGGATGCTGATCCCGTGGATGAAGACGGATTGACAAATGGACATCGTGGGCTCCCAGAATAATGAGTGGAAGTTTGGCAAAAGGCCTATATATAGTTGTAGAGCCCACATTGCCACCTCATTTTTACCTGCTGCGATAGTGACCAGACGAGTAGTTTTCAGAGGAGATTGGGAGATTCGGAGAGGACGAGGCAACCGATTGAGGATCTGTGAGTATCAAGTTAGTGGTCTGATCATCCTGCATAGAAATAGGTTTTCAATTTTGGGGCAGGGGTTGTACGGAGGGTCGTACAGAGGTATTTAGGGGGTATGGGCCCCACATGCACGGGCGACCTGGTGATAGGCGCACATACATGTGTGCCTGCCCACTGGATATGTGCGCAAGGGGGTGCGGTAGAGGGAATTTAAGGCACGCTTGATGGGCATGCCTATGAGTTGAACAGGCGCGCACCAGTGTGCGTATGTGGGTTTGACAGGCGCGCACCTGTGCGCATCTGTATGGTGAACAGGCACGCGCAGGGGTGTGCCTGTGAAGCAAACAGGTGCGCAGTGCATAGGTGCACATGTGTGCACGCCTGTGTAGTGAATAGGCGCACCTGTGTGCGCGCCTATGTAGTGAACAGGCGCGCATGTGTGCGCGCCTGTGGGTAACAAAACCACGCCTAGGAGGCAAGGTTGAAGTGTAAAAAACAAGTCTTTTTGGATACTGTTGATGGTTGCATGAGCTGATATAGGCTCTGCGTTGTTTGCAGGTTGACGGTGGTGATGATGCCAGTGTGGTGGCGAGAGCGAGACTGGGCCCAGTTGCAAGACGTCGTGGCCATTGAGGGGCCCGGTGTGCGTGCGACTTTGGTAACCTGTGGGTTGCTAAATTTCTTTGAGTGCTCGTTGATACGGGCACATGAGTATTTGTTACAGTTCCTGATCTAGATGTGGAGTCCGGAGTTGCACTGCTTCCTCGTACGAGGAGAGAAGATCCCCTTCACTGTGGTGGAGGATATATATTTCTTGACCAAGCTCCCCTTTCGGGGATCGCCCCTACCGGTGGTGCCGGTGTTGCCCAGGACTATTTTTCTTGCCGATATTGGCCAGAGATACTGCTTAGGTCGGGACTTTATGTCTGGGACTGTGTAGAGTATAACGGTGATAGATTCCCTGGCGCATCACTGTATAACAACGATTATTGTGCGGGTATATGGGTCACTGGCGACCCAGTGGATTAGTGGTGGCTAGCTTATGGTGCTGGAGATAGTGTTGGCCAGCAAGCGATTTGCTTGGAGGCTGACGCTGCATGCGAGGATGGTGGCGCAGTTGGACCACTGTCAGTCCACTGGTGCGGGGGAGTTTTCTTTTGGGTCCATCCTAGTGGCCTGGTTTTTAGAGAGGGTTCTGATGTTGCGCCTGAGGATTCTACTGGAGATGTCGGGGGCACGAGAGCTGTGGTTGAGGAAGTGGTCGATAGTTTTTCTTCATCATGGTGGTGGTGAAGGTGGCCACTTCTTTTCGGCAGAGGCGACACAGGTATGGCGGCAGATGCCACAGGTGATACTTCGATACCCCTATGCTGGGGTGGACTTCCAGGGTGACCCAGACATGGTGCTACCTCTAGGGGAGGTGTTTGACCATCGAGGTATGTTTAGTATTGGTGTGCATGTTTTGATTTATGTTGTTTTTTGAGATAGCAGTCCATATTTATATGATATAGATGTCGATACTATCTATTGTTTGTTTTCATGTGCAGATGTCACACCTCACGGGCACGAGGCGGAGATGCAGAGAGCGTCGTCTCGTCGGGAGCTGGAGAGACTACCATAGGGAGAGAGACATCGGCGGGAGGATGCCGCAGGGTGACCAACTGAGACAGAGAGGGTAGAGAGGAGGTGCCGGTTCGATAACCCTAGTGCGGGGCCATCACACGCTCCTCCGGCGGCGGCCGGAGTAGATTTTGATGATATACGTCGTCGTCTGGAGATAATTTTGCAGGATGTGCCTGAGGGCATGTGGACGCGCATCCAGGACGAGAGTTTCCTGGAGCAGTGTGTGGGGGTACCACCACCATGGCGGTCCATAGTGCGACGAGAAGCAATGCTGGCTGCTATGACGAGTGGACGCCTGCCACCGGGGTAGGAGGGTCCTGTAGGGGGTGGACCACCACTGCCTGGGGCAGGTAGTGGTGGGCTGCCACCACCTTAGGGAGGAGAAGGTGGTGGTGCAATAGAGGCACCATGAGTGGGGCATGATGTATATCTCGTTTTTGTTGTATATAGGCTGGTGAGCCCATTTTTTGTACCGAGGTGTTGCATTGGCTTGCGGATACATGTATTTTTGTATGTAAACATTCATATGGCCTAATGGGCCTTTATATATACATGAGTATACATATTTGAGATCCTGATGTTGTGTACATGTTTGTTGCGGATGTTTTGAGTATGTCCATTCTATATATATGCTGTGACAGGTTTTTGTGATATGTTTATGTATGTGTAGCTTGATGTGATATATGCCAATCTAACACCATGTTAGCTATTTGATCTATTGTTTGATTCAATTGTCTAGGAAAATGTGTAAATGTAATGGAATCAAAATGTCGAGATAACAGTCTAACCTGTAGGTATTTGCGAAAGAGGCACGGATCGCGTACGCGGTACACATTGTTGAGCTGGAGAATGACTAGTTGAGAGTCGAGGAAGACACTAAAGTGACGAATATGATGATGCTGGGCATCGGCCAGGAGGCCAATGAAAACAGTGTATTCGGCTTGGTTGTTGGTTGCTGACCCCAAACATATGCCGCTTGAATGGAGCAGTTCATGTGAGGGGGTGTAGAGAGCCCAAGCAGCCAAAGCGAGATTTTGTGTCCAACAGCTGGCATCGTCGGCGTAACTGATGTGGTAGACTGGTGGAGGAATCATCTGTCAATAGCATAAAGGATAGTTTAGACGTGAGGGAAGGATTAAAAAGATTAAAAATGCTAGAAAAGAGATAACCTAAAGTAGAATGACTACTTTTAAGCATAAAATTTCTTGAGATACAACCTGTTGACGGGTTCTTTGAGAGAGAGGCCTTCGGGAGAGGCCAGGATATATGCGCCTTTGGTGAGGCAATGTTGAATGATGTATGGGCCATGCCAGAGTGATTTGAATTTTCCATGGCCGAAGGTATCATGAGCGATATCGTAAGCCAGGACGAGGTCGCCTTCTCAGAATGATCGAAGGTTGACACGGCGATCAAAGGTAGCCTTGGATCGTTTTTTAGCTACCTCGTTGTTCTGTAAGGAATATCGACGATCTTAATCTAGAGATTCCAAGTTCAGCAAGCACTGCTCCATTGGAGCAGTGTTAGGTAATAGCTCAATTGCGGTGCGTAAGGTGAGAATTTCACACTCGATGGGAAGAGTTGCCTCGACCCCATGGACTAAATGAAATGGTGTGAAACCAGTAGCGGTTTTCACAGCCGTTCGGTAAGCCCATAGCGCAGAAAATAACATATGATGCCAATTGGTTTTATGTTTATTAACCATGCACTGTATCATGGTCTTGAGGACTTTGTTAACTGCCTTGACCTGTCCATTTGACTGAGGGTAATATGGTGAGGCAAACTTGTGAGAGAAGCCTAACCGAGATGAGAGTTCGACGAAGATATCATTCTCGAAGTGTTTCCCATGGTCGGAAATGAGTTGGAGGGGTACTCCAAAGCGGGATATGACGTGGTTAAAGAAAAAACACACTGCAGTGTCAGTGATATTGTTGAAAGTGGGCATAGCTTCGGCCCATTTGGTGAAGTAGTCAACGACGACAATGATGTATTTGTGACCATTGCTGGAGGGTGGATTACAAGTCATAAAGTTGATGCCCCATTTGAAAAAAGGGTCGGCTGTAATGACAGGGTGGAGAAGAGCGGGGGGAGCCCGGGCTTTGTTGGCATAAAGCTGACATTGCTCACATAATTTCACGGCATGAATGCAATCATGAAACAAGGTAGGCCAAAAGTAACCGGCTTGGATAATCTTTTGAGCAGTGGATATACCCGAATGATGGCCCCTACATGCACCGCTGTGGCAGTCGGTTAAGACTCTATCGGCCTCGTCAATAGTTAGACACCGACGAAGAATGGTGTCGATGCCTCGCTGGTATAGGATGTCTCTGATGAGGAGGTAGCGGGGGGCCTAATGGCGAATACGTCGATGATCATATCATGAAAGGTGGTTACCAAAATTTTGAGTTCGGAGGTAGACGAGGAGGTCGCCGTACCAAGGATCATCCGAAGTAATGTAAAAGAGATGTTCGTTTGGGAAGTCGGTGTTGACGGGGGTGTTGGTGGTGTCCGAGGGAAGGGCCATGACAAGTTTGGCGAGAATGAAGACCTTATTACTCTTAGGTGTTGAGAACTCGAGGTCGTACTCCTGAAGGATAATGATCCATCGAGCGAATTTTCTGTTAACTTGTCGACGGCTGAGCAAGTACTGCATAGGGTTGGAATCTACGACGACCTTTGTGGTGTGAAGCAGAATGTAATGGCGCAGTTTCTGGACTGCGAGGACAACTACAAGAGCAAGTTTCTCTTCATGTTTATACTTCAAGGGCGACCCTGAGAGGTTTTTACTAATGTAATAAATGACATGTTCATGATTTTCATCTCCAAGCTGGACGAGGATGCCAACTACTAATACAACTAATGCTGATACATAGAGGATATAGTCACGATTATAGTCAGGTGCACTAATTAAAGGTGCATTTGAAAGAACTGCTTTAAGATCGTCAAATGACTATTGGGCGTGGTCATCCCAGTGAAATGGGATGTCGTGATGTAGTAAGCGAAGGAATCCATGTGCACATATGGCGTAATCTGGGACAAAGCGTCTAAGAAAGTTAGCTTTGACTTGAAGACTCTGAAGATGCCGTAAATTCCAGGGAGGTGGAATTTCGATGATAGCTTGGACTTTGAGGGGGTCCACGGTAATACCACTTTGGGAATCAATAAAACCGAGGAGGCGCCCAACGGTGACACATAACACACACTTGAGAGGATTCAAGCGAATGTTGTATTGACGACACCATTGAAAGATGATTCGTAAATCATCGAGATGCTGAGTGCGTTTCTTGGATCGAGTTGTGAGGTCGTCCAAGTAGTTGAGGATGATTTTAGCCAGATCATGGAAGATGTATGTCATCGCCCACTGGAAAGTTGTGCCGGCATTTTTTAAGCTGAAAGGCATGACACAATATGAAAAGGTACCCCACGGGGTAGTGAATGCGGTTTTATACTGATCGGCTGGGTGGATTTGAATTTGGTTATAGCCAGAGAATCCGTCCATAAAGGAGAGAGCCTCATGGCCGACGCAGTCATCAATAATTTGATCGATGAAAGGCGTTGGAAAGTTGTCTTTTGGACATGCATTATTGAGATCGTGAAAGTCTGTGCAAACACGGATAGTGCCCTATTTTTTTTCGATGGGTACAGGGTTGGAAACCCATGAGGTATAAGCGATGGGGTAAATAAACCTGACAGCGCGTAATTTGTCAATTTCGGCTTTGATAGCCGTGACTTTGGATGGGTGTAGCGGTCGCTGTTTCTAGCGAACTGGTGTGATGTCGGGCCAGTTATCGATGCGATGTTTGAAAATAGAGGGATCGAGGCCAGGAATTTCCGTGTATGACCAGGCGCAAATATCCCTATATTCTTGGAAGAGGGATTTATATGCGGTGATTTCCTGAGGAGTGCAAGCAACTCCAATGGTGATTTCTTCGACAATGCCATGTTTAATGGAAATGTTGATTTTGATGGTGGGGGAAATATTGGCCATGTTTCCTTCCTCAAATTCATCAGGAGTAGGAATGGGATTATTGAACCAATCGATGGGACCTGATGGGATAAAATCCTTGGTTTCGATTGTGTAAATGGGGTTTTGGTTAGGAGGCATGGGGGATTCCTGTGGAGAGAAGAGTGCGCGGTGATGTAGCGCATCCCAGGGAGTGTGTGGTTTCATTGGAAATGGAAGGAATACAAGGGGTCATGAGGAGTGATCTCGGTGACAGTGTGGTTTCCCCCTAATGAAGAAGCAGGGAGAACAATGCTAGGATATGGGGAGGGTTCACTCGACATAAACCATATATTGAAGTACTGAGGGGTACCCGTGGTGGTCGGGTGGAGAGTGTCCATAGGGGAATGAGTAGGAGAGTTGGGGGGGTTGCGGGGTAAATCCTCAAAGACGTTATCTAAGAACCATGGAGGCGTTGGGAGTGCCTTGGGCTCGAGAGAAATGACACGAAGATCCTCCAGTGATGAGGTAATGTCAATGATCGCCTCTGCGGGTCGGTGAAGAAGGGTCAATTGACATTGCCTGTGTTCAAGGATCATAGGACACTGGTATGTAAAATGAGCTAATGAATTGCAGATAGAGCAAGGGCATCTCATACGTTCATTGACTGAAGTGGTGACATAACGAATGTCAGTGATATTTGTTGAAGAGGACGTAACAGGACTGGGGTTGTTCTGGAAGTTCTGGCATACGGCGGCTAATGTCTGCCGAAAGCGTGGCAGTGTTGGGAAATGATGGGTGTAATGGCCATACTCTGAACATATAGCACAAGCATATTTGGTCCTCAACCCTTTACTACTGGAAGGGTGGGTGATAATGGTGGGACTAGCAGTAGTGGCGGGTGTTGTGGGAGTTTGATTGAGGGGGATCAAATTCTGTAATTCAGGTAGTGATGGATAATTGTTGGTTTGGTGGCCCTCTTTCTCACATAGTGCGCAAGGTGGTGGGATGTATGGAGGAAGTGGAGTGGTGGGCTCTTTCTTCTTTCTCCTGCCCCCAGCTGTAGCAGGGAGGTTAGTGAGTGGGGGGGCGGTGGGGGTAAGGATTGGAATCGTCATGGGGATTCCTTCCTATGGGGGAAGGGATGGTCGAGGGACCATCTCAGGTGGGTGAAAATACCACACTGGGATTTCTAACACCATATTAGGTAGTGTGAGCTTTGCGGCTACCTGAAAATCTTCTATACCTGGTGGAGGGTAAAAGAAGGGAATTTGAGTGAGGGGTTGGGGGACTGTCTCCCAAACAGGACTATGCCCCTGAGGGGATGTGGATTCATGGAATGTTGAGGTCGAAGAGTGCGAAGGAGGTTTCGGTGGGAGTGGTTCTATGACTGTGTGGACGTTAGGAAGGACCGAAGCCTCCTGAGGAGAATGAGCATCCTCTGTGTGATTTTCGTTAGATGAGATGATGCCTACTTGATTAGCAGGATGAAGGAGTGGTGGTGCTCCATGGTACGTCCCTAACAAGGATGGATCTTTAAAAATCCTAGGACCCATCTTGATGAGTGGATATGCGTCTTGGTTTCTGTGGATGAGGGGAAGAATGTTATCGAGGTTGGCAGATGGGTTAGGCTCATAATGTGAGACTTGGTCGATGGTCATGATCTTCCCATTGTGGGGGAACATCATTGTCCGAAAGATGGAAGATGCCACTGCCTTCATAGCGTACATGTAGCTACGACCGAACAGGATATTATAATCAAGAGGGGAATCAATAACTTCGATGTCGATGAGAATAGTCTTGCCCCCGTGTTCGACGGGGACATTTTGGAAGAGCCCTTCAGGATAGGATGGTCATCTGTCATAAGATCATAATGTGATGGCAGAGGGTATTAGTTCTGAGGAACAAAGTTTCTGCCATACTGTTTTGGACATGATGCACGTAGATGCACCTTCATCGATGATACACCGACGAATTGTGATGTTCCATATTTTCACTGGTATTTGAAAAGCGATCAAGGCGGGAAGATGAGTTTCTCTGCTATCAAGATCAAAGGTGATGAGTCAGGTATCTGTAGGGTCGACTACCCCCAAGGTGAAAAGTAGTGATTTTCGCTGAGTAGGACAAGTCTGGAGGACTTCCAAGACTGACATGGCAGTCGGGGATTGCACTAAGTCGTTTACCAAACTATAGTTATGAGCTGCCCTAGCCTGTGGGTTGTGGACATTCCGACGCAATGGGATGCGAGGGATGCGAAGTGGTGGTTTGGAAGAAGGGCGAGGGATCACCAACGAGGGTCCCTTTGGTGTAGGTTTTGTCTCTGGAGTGATGGGAGGAGACTCAGCGGGTGCATGATACTGATGATTACGCATTTGTAGAAGGATTTCTTCTTCAATGGTGAGGAGAATTGTACACTCTACTGGATTGTTGGGGTTGAGGTATTATCCCCCTTGAGGTGGGGGATGCTGTGTGTCTTGTTGGGTGTTTATCACACCTTGATGTGGAATAGGATTTTGTAGCACAGCGGGAGGGCGTTGTTGCACGTATTGTTGTGGTGCCTACTGAGGGGCAGGTTGTGCATGAGACTGGGGAAGACTACCAGAGTCTTTTAACCATTTGAAATCAGCGATCTCGGGGAAATGGTGAGTGTAATGACCAAACTCACCAAAAAGGGCACAAGGGAAGATGGTTTTAACATTATTTCTCCCTTGGCGTTTGTTATTATTGCCCCCTTGGGGGTTTTGGTTCCCTTGGTTCTGGTTTCCCCCAGTGTGTTGGTGTTGTGGGGGTTGATTCCTGCCATGACCTAGGTTGTTGTTGTTCATGTTCTATCCTTTCTTCTTGGCATTGTTCGATGGATGAGTTGGGTTGGCTGTATTCAATTGTTCAAAACTTTGGTATTGTTGAGCAGGAGAGGGTTGAACAAAATTTACCCCCGCATGAGGATGTGGGGGAGCCATGGGTGGTGGAGGACCAGGAAATGGGAAGTATGGAATTTGTGGTGGTACCGATCCATAAGGTACATAGGAATGTGTAGTTCTTTCACTAGTACTATAATATGATGTTGAGGGAGTACCACTGTTTGTGGGAATAGGTGGATGTATGGGAGGTGCCGGTGGTGGTATACTGATGGGTGGAGGTATAGCAACAAGGTATGGCTGTTGATAAGGGGGTGGGGGGTAATAAGAAGTTCCCCCGTATGCCAGCGGGTATTGAGATGGTCCATACATCGGTGGTGGTTGGGGTTGTGGACCATGGTGTGTGGTGGAACCTATTAGTCCGTCCGCTGAGTGAGACATCCTAGGTTTGTCTTGGCGAAATGGCATAGGTTTTGGAAGATCAGGAAGTACCATGTATAAGTATCCTGACTGTGCATAAATGAGGTCATATTGTTGGGCCTTACTGATGTCTTCCTCTTCGGATTGAGGGAAGGTGGAAGTTACATCCTTTCCAAGGAGAGAGACAAGTGATCTAAGAAACCAGTCGAGACACTGTTGCTTGGTGGTTTCCGCTTTGCACAAACTACGTCACCTACGCCACTCATGAATGTGGTTAGCGATGTGTGTGGTTGAGGTTTGTTTGAAGTTAGAAAGTAGTTCTAGACCATTGTCGTGGCGGATGGGTAATTGGAAAAAGGTCAAAAATGTGTTGGCCAATGACTCAAAGGTTGCGTGGGACCCTGATTTTTCTTCGACATACCATTTATCCGATGGGCTAGTGAGTGTGCGTTGAAATAATCGCAGTCTGATGGAATCATCCATAATGTTGTTGGAGGAGCACCATAGGTGAAAGGTCATGACATGGTTGGCAGGGTCATCGCCTGCCTTTCTTTCAAACTTGGGCATGTCTGAAGGGAGTTTGGTTGGCATTGCAGGCCATGTGGGATCATGCAATATAGGATCATTGGTAAGTTTGGTGAGATCCGGTATGTTGAGAGAGGCCAAATATGGCATCTGTAGTGGGAGAGGAGGGTTAGCTCTGACCATAGTGTGTTGTGAACCTGACCCTTGATGGGGACTAGGTGGGTTGGTGCTCCCTCCTTGAGAGGAAGTGGGTCCCCCGCTTCCGTGTAAAGGAGAGCGAGTGAACGAATGACCTTGGGAAGTTGACCCAAGTAATGTAGAACCAAGCAAAGCTAATCCTAAGATAGTAGCACTCACAGGAGTGTGTGAAGGGGGTGCCGCTGAGCGGGCACGACACGATACTCCCCCTAATATAGGAGGGAGGTTGAGAAAGTGTCGTGAATGACAGGGGTTCTATGGTTCCCCTATGATGTCAGACTAGCTGTGTGAATATGTGCAAAAAGTGGTGAGAGAAATATAGAAACAAGAGCCTTTGCGTTGAATGTTTACACAATATATATATCCAAATCAAACTGTAATCAGATGTGCATCATACATAA
>ML793223.1:456530-473803 GCA_009831015.1 Picea engelmannii
TCCCAATAGCCACACAAAATCCAATCAAGGTGCAATTGCAGCCCACAATTGCCACCTGGGTAGATGTCCTAAATTTGGTCACTAGGTACCTCGGTCAAAGTGCGGCATTTAGATTTTTGGCCTAAGAAATGGGTCACGGGATGGATCTCGTCCAAGAGGTGGGTGCCTCAAGGGGGGACGCAAAGAACAACCGGACCTCGGCCTTAAACCCTTCACGGGTATCTCCCTGCCTTATGGTGATTGGAACACTTGACTTGGAGGAGTTTCAGTTCCCTATTTGACAACCTCTATGTTTTGACAATGTGAGAACCAGATAACGGGGAGTTATTTGGATGCCTATTCCCAAAATCCTACCTAGACTAAAAAATTTCTTTTGGAACCTCCTGTGGAGGAAAACTTAGTGAGTTTTTAGAAAGATTTTAGATGTAGTTGTTTTGAGAGGTTGGGGCTGCAAACCAACCTCGTTGATTAAAAATGGGAGTGGATAGTCTCGTCAAGAAAAGATGGGGTATTTTCGGAATCCCTATGGAGGAAACTTACTTTGACCTCCATGTTTCAAGAAGAAGCTATGTGAGGGATAAGTGACTTTTGTGTGTGAGTGAAAGTGTGCCAATTTTTAGTGAATTAGATGTCACCTTGCTGCATGTGAACTTCGCTTGGACCTTATAAGAGTTTGATTACCTAATTAACTAAGTGCCTTTGGTACAACCTTGCGTAATTCAAAATCCCTAGGAAGCTAGCATGTGGACATGTGGGTCCGTTACTATCCTTTAACTCCCTATTTGTGATGTAATCTAAGAAAATATTGAAACTATCCTAGATTGAACATGTGGGCATGTATGGGCCCATTACAAACCTTTAAACTTCCCTAGTGTTTTGATCTAAGAAAGCAAAATTTCAACCACTATCCTATCTTTGTAGCATGTGGGCATGTATGGGCCCGTTACAATATTAAGATGTGTTTGAAAAAGAAAAATAAGAGGAGTCCCAAGAAGGGCTTTTGTCCTCTCCTGAAGGTTTTAATGTTCTTTAAGGGAGATGAAATCGTTTCACAATCATTTTCTGATTCTCAAGATCGCTTGAAGGCGCGAGAGAAGAGCATACTAAGTGATTGTAACTCAACTTCTAGTCCCAATGTAAGTTAAATGTGATTAAAAATGATTTCCAACTTATATTTTAAGTCAAAACAAGCCATCCATGTGGCAAAAAGCAAAGAAGGGAAACTAATTTTATCCTCCTAAGTGCCTATGTGTGTTTGACCAACCCCTTTATATGATGAGGGGACTAAGTGTAGTGCTGCTTTAAAACATGCTTGAAATCATTTTTAAGAAGGAAAATGGCCTTCCCCACATCCCAACAACTTACAATGTGAAATGTTTCTCAAATGCACGACCCCTAGTGAAGAAAGAGGCGCGCAGAGCCCAGGCACGCGAACAGAGATGAGTTCGAAAGAGCATGCGCGTAGAGAAAAGTTGTTACTTAAGCGCATGCGTGCATGATGCACGTTTGTGGGGTAGAATACCCATGCACTTGTGACAAGTGGCCAAGAAAGAAAAATCCGGATGGAGTTCTCTCAATTCTCCTTTGAATTGGATGGTTGGAAGGTCGGCTTAGGTCGGTTAGTGCACCTACAAGTTAAACAAACTAAAAGAAGAGCAAAATAAAACCAAATGAGGTAGGAATTTGATACCTTTCCCCAGTGGAGTCGCCAATCTGTTGCGCCTCTTTCGTCACCTTGGTGAGAAAATAAGAGGTGCTTGCAAGCTCAGTTGGGTCTATTGAGTAGGACAACTGTAGAGAAAAGAGTTAGAGAAAGAAAAACAAAACTATAATTAAGAATTAATCTAATAAAAACTAAAATCATAAGCATAGGGACATAGGGATAACAAGAACAAAAAGACCCATGTCACCAATGTTGGAGGCTTGATCTATTGATGAAAACAAAGCACCAAGAAGAAAGGGGACTATGAGTCCCTTCTTCCTCCAAGGGAAGGCTCTTGGACCCTCACTAGTAGCTCTTCTTACAACAAAGAAAATGAAAATGGTGATGAAAGAACTCTTTGAAAATCCACTCAATGGTGAGATGGATTGCTCAATGAAATGGTGCCAATGTGTTCTTGTCAAGGATGTTGTCCTTAAAACAATATAGGTAGTATAACATTACTTTGAATTCCTTGAAAAAATGAGGTGCATTCATGGCTTTTTATAACATTGCATTGGGTTATTGTGTAACTGCTTTGTAGTGTGAAAAGAGGCCATTTAGGGAATTATTAGGTCATTGACCAGCCCACCATTCGGATCTAGCCCGGATTTGGAGGTCAAATCAGCTTGGGAGATGAACCATAAGTGGTTGGGAGGCTGATCACATTCATAAATGCGTCGTTTAGTAGGTGGGCAAATTTTTGTGCTAACAACCACGCATCGTGTGCATATGCGCGCTTTCTACATTCCTGTTCCGCGCACGTGCACGTGCGCCCAATGTCTGCAAAGCGCTCTTCAATTTTTCACTACTTTGTATAGTTTTTTCCCTTTTCTGAATGCTGTGAGATTAATTCAGGGCCATGAATGACTTCATTACTGTTTGACGATGCTGAGTTCTTGTAACCATGTGCGGACGAAATTTCAGTGATAACACTTGGGTAGAACTGGTGAGGGTCTGGTCCCTGCATGCTCAGTCCCGTGATCAAGTGGATCAACATAGAATCCATGGTGACGCACTTGTCAAGCCACAGATAGACTCCATGATAACACGACAAGAGGATTTTAACGCAAGCATTAACCTCCTGGTGTCAACCAAAATGAGGGATCTTCATCATGTCTAGGATCATTAATTGCACGAGCTCCTTAATCCACAACTGGGAGACTATGCGTGACTTCTTCCCAGTCGTCTTCATCAAATACCTATGCGGTGCGAGCATCACATATTTCTTCTAGTCTTCGAGGTTGAAGTCATTGTTCTTCAAAGATGGAATATGTCCTAACTAGGGTCCAACTATGCATAGCCCCTTAAAGATGTATGCAATGATTATTGTGTACTCAAAGTCACACGGGATACTGTCGTGGTTCACCATGCTAGCTAAAGGCGGTATGTACTCCCGAAAGACTGATGGGATCTACTTTGCATTAGCCAGATCGTCACGGTGTTTTCTTCTCTTCTCAATAGTGTGGCCAGAATACCATCCAGTCGATGGGGATGCTTCAAATCTGCCAGTCGACGATGCCTCTACTCCCACAAACATGACTCTCTCAGTCATGAGGCCTACAAGTATTTCCTTCACAAACTTCTCTAATGCACCATGTTCACCCAACATTCACACTTGTAATAAAATAAATCAGGTATGCGAATGGACAAGCAAGGTACTCAAATGTATGGCGAAGTCTAGAAAGAACAATGTGATACAGTGGGTTCTTTGTTAGCTTGGATATCACGGTCTACAAAACCTGGTCTTGGCGCAGTGTCCGATGGGTTGAATAAACAATGTCGTAATAGATTCCTCCAATGGGTAGGAATGCCTCCAATGGGTAGGAATGCCTCAATCAATATGAATCCATCCATTATGGCATGGTCTCAATGGTCCAACGATGGTCTTTTTGGCACTAACTATGTTTCTATCTGTTTTGAAGTGTCATTCTAATAGTTCGGGCACCTCCAATGGTCATATAGCTTCATTCTGGCGAAGTCCTATTGGCACAGGGGCAGACCCAAGGTTCACTCCAAGAACACACCAACAAGCCCTAGCTATCGTCCCTTTCGGCAACACCTGTGAAGCAGATGCAGTCTCACCTGAAGAAACTATGAGGGGGTTGTAGGACAGAGATGTCTACAACCAAAGGGATGTCAAGTGGATCAAGAACAACAAAAACTACATATGCATCAACACTTATCAAGCTATATCTATCCTGCAAAGTTATAGATCTGATCTAACACAGTAATGCAATTAGCCATATAACAACAATAGAGATCAAAGAATCAATCACACACACACCACAAGATATACGTGGTTCACCCTCTCTCTAGGGATACGTCCATAGAAATGCACTTATAATATATTAAGATAAAGCCTATAGTTCTAATCTACGCTCTTAGACAACATATCTTCTCTCTTCTACTCTCTTCCTCTACCGTCCTACACACCCAGTTGTAGGATTAGATCCTTGCACCCAGCTGATGATCTTACAATACCAAGAATCGTTCACTCTCAACACTCCCTCTCTCACAGTACAATAATATCTCAATAAAAAATACTCAATATCAATGCCCAACAATAGTACCCCCTCAACCTAGGTCCTCTCAACCTCTATTTATACATTATAGTTCCTCACTGATAGCCTTAGGTTGAAACCTGGGTGTCAAAACCCTAATTACCAAAACCCTAGGTGTCTAAAACCCTAGGTCAACTTGACCCACTTTTCCCAGGCTTTGCCAGACTGTCTCTCCTTTCTTTCTATGCGGTGGTAACGGTGGATTTCCTCGATTTCTGAATTGTCCTTGATCCATCTCCCTTGCTTCTCTGTCATCCTTGATCTCCTCATCTCTGAATTGTCGTTGCTTTGAGAATATTACACTTTTGAGACTTCGATCTAATCCTCCCAAATTGGTGAAGTGTCAAATAGATCTATCACCGTAGATATTTCATGTCTTGATTATATGGCCTCTGTTTATTCCAAAAATCTGGGGTTTGAGATTTCTTGGCTCATTTGAGTTGTTTATCATCAGATTAGGTCAAGGTCAGAGTTGACCATGCTCTGAAAAGATCAATGGTTGACAGGATTTCCCTACTCTTCCTCTGATCCAACAATTGTAAGAATTTCATGAATTTGGGACTTCATGGCTTCGAAGGTCTAGGTAATTGTTGCACCAATTTCCATTGGATTTGCTCAGCACTGAAGTGGTCAACATTACGCTATCCTTCCACTAGTTTGATCCAACAACTATGACTTAATCAACCATTGAGATGGATGACCAATATTTATTCGTTGATCTGTATCTCGGACCGACGACTGTGCTTAAACCGATATGGAGATCTACGATTAGGGATGATTGTAGAGTTCCAACTAACATGACCTTTAAAATAATCGTTGAGTTCCGCAATATAAATGATCATTGATAGTGGGATCGATTCCAACCATTGATCTATTTGCAGGTGAGAATCAAGGGTTTATATGGATTTCATAACCAAAACTTGCACGATTGTTAACTCACTCCTTTGATCCTGCAATGGCTCTCCATCATTGATATACCCTTACTAATATCTGACAGTCCTCCTCTGCAACTCCCAGATTTGACGGTCCTGGTTTTTCTCAAAAACCACATTAGTGGACAAAATTCCTTGATTATTTTGGAGTTTTACTCTGGGGATTTCAATCTCAATAGCATTTCTGAAATGCACTTTTCCTTATGAGCTTTGATTAATATTATTATGCACCTTGTTTGTCATCAATGATCATTCATCATAACAACTCATCATCACATAAAAATGACTTCAAATGTTTACATCAATGACAACACATCAATGGCAATATGTGCAACAGAAAGGACATATGAATAAATACTTCAAATCTCCAAAGAAGCAAAGAGATGGACAACAGGAGAAAAATCAGGAAGAAAATGTAATAGGTGATGTGTTACAAGATGATTTGATTCTTTCTATAGATAATATTTTTGAGTCTTGGGTAGTATATTTAGGGGCTTCATTTCATGCAACACCCCATAGGAAACATTTTTTATATTATGTTCAAGGTGATTTTAGACATGTTCATTTGGGTGATGATGCACCATGAAAAATTGTTGGAATGGGTAAAGTACAAATAAACTAAAAGAATGGAAACCAATGGTTGTTGAAAGAGGTAAGTCATGTTCCAGATCTAAGGAAAATTCTAATTTCAATAGGGAAGTTGGAAAGTTAAGGTTGTATATCTATATTTATAGATAAGGTGTGGAAGGTCACAAAAGGATCACTGGTGATAGAAAAAGGAGAGAAGGTAGGTACATTGTATTTATGTACTTGTTGTTATCACTGAAATTTCGTCCACACATGGCGACAAGAACTCAGCATCGTCAAACAACAATGAAGTCATTCATGGCCTTGAATTAATCTCGCAGCATTCAAAAAAGGTCAAAACTATACAAAGTAGTGAAAAATTGAAGAGCGCTTTACAGAAGTTGGGCGCGCACGCACATGCGCAGAACATAAACGTAGCAAGCACGCATACATGCACGATGCGCGACTGTTAGTGCAAAAAGCCACGCACCTGCTAAACGATGCATTTATGAATGTGGTCGGCCTCCAAACCACTTATGGTTTAGCTCCCAAGCTGATTTGACCTCCAAATCCGGGCTGGATCCGAATGGTGGGCTGGTCAAAGACCTAATAATGCCCTAAATGGCCTCTTTTCACATTACAAAGCATTTACACAATAACCCAATGCAATGCTATAAAAATCCATGAATGCACCTCATTTTCTCAAGGAATTCCAAGTAATGTTATGCTGCCTATATTGTTTTAAGGACTCCATCCTTGACAAGAACACATTGGCACCATTTCATTGAGCAATCCACCTCTCCATTGAGTGGATTTGCAAAGAGTTCTTTCACCACTATTTTCATTTTCTTTGTTGTAAGGAGAGCAAGCTTGTGAGGGTCCAAGAGCCTTCCCTTGGAGGAAGAAGGGACTCATAGTCCCCTTTCTTCTTGGTGCTTTGATTTCATCAATAGATCAGCCTAAAAACATTGGTGACATGGGTCTTTTTGCTTTTGTTATCTCTATGTCCCTATGCTTATGATTTTAGTTTGTATTAGTTTAATTCTTGCTTATAGTTTTGTTTTTATTTCTCTAACTCTTTCCTCTACAGTTGTCCTGCTCAGCAAGACCCAACTAGGCATGCAAGCACCTCTTATTTTCTCACCAAGGTGACGAAAAGGGTGCTACAGATTGGCGACTCCACTGGGGAAAGGTATCAAATTCCTACCTCATTTGGGTTTATTTTGCTCTTCTTTTAGTTTGTTTAACTTATAGGTGCACAAACTGGCCTCAGCCGACCTGCTAACCAGTCAATTCCAAGGAGAATTGAGAGAAATCCATCCGGATTTTTCTTTCTCGGCCGTTTGTCACAGGTGTGTGGGTATTCTACCCCACATACACACATCGTGCGCACATGCATTTAAATGACAACATTTCTCTGTGCGCATGAGCTTTTGTACTCATCTCTGTTCGTGCACCTGCACTCTGTGCGCCTTTGTCTTCACTAGGGGCCGCGCATCTAAGCTAAATTTCACATTGTAAGTTGTTGGGATGTGGGGAAGGCCATTTGCCTTCTTAAAAATGATGTTAAGCATGCTCTAAACACTGCACCACACTTAGTCCCCTCACCATATAAAGGGGTTAGTCAAACACACATAGGGACTTAGGAGGATAAAAATCAATTTCCCTTATTTGCTTTTTGCCACATGGATGGCTTGTTTTGACTTACAAGATAAGGTGGAAATCATTTTTAATCACATCTAACTTACATTGGGACTAGAAGTGGAATTACAATCGCTTAGTATGCTCTTCTCTCGCGCATTCAAGCGACCTTGAGAATCAGAAAAAGATTGTGAAAGCAATTTCATCTCCCTTAACAAAGTTTAAAACCTTTAGGAGAGGACAACGACCCTTCTTGGGACCCCTCTTAGTTTTCTTTTTTAAACACATCTTAATATTGTAACGGGCCCATACATGCCCACATGCTACAAAGATAGGATAGTCTTTGGAATTTTGCTTTCTTAGATCAAAACACTAGGAAAGTTCAAAGGTTTGTAACGGGCCCATACATGCCCACATGTTCAATCTAGGATAGTTTCAAGATTTTTCTAGATTACATCACAATAGGGAGTTAAAGGATAGTAATAGACCCACATGTCCACATGCTATCTTTCTAGGGATTTTGAATTACGCAAGGTTGTACTAGAGGCACTTAGTTAATTAGGTAATCAAACTCTTGTAAGGACCAAGCGAAGTCCACATACAACAAGGTGACACCTAATATACTAAAAATTGGCACACTTTCACTCACACACAAAAGTCACTCACCACTCACATAGCTTTTTCTTGAAACGTGGAGGTCAAAGTAAGTTTCCTCCAAAAAGGGATTTCGAAAATATCCCATCTTTTCTTGATAAGACTATCCACTCCCAATTCTAATCAACGAGGTTGGTTTGCACCCCTAACCTCCCAAAACAAATACACCTTAAATCTTTCTAAAAACTCACTAAGTTTTCCTCCATAGGAGGTGCCAAAAGAATTTTTTTAGTCTAGGTAGGATTTCAGGGATAGGCATCCAAATAACTCCCCACTATCTGGTTCTCACATTGTGAAAACATAGAGGTTGTCAAAAAGGGAACTGAAAATCCTCCAAGTCAAGTGTTCCAATCACCATAAGGCAGGGAGATACCCATGAAGGGTTGAAGGCCGAGGTCTGGTTTTTCTGTGCGTCCCCCCTTGAGGCACCCACCTCTTGGACGAGATACAGCCCGTGACCCATTTCTTAGGCTAAAAATCTAAATGCCGCACTTTGACCGAGGTACCTAGTGATCAACTTTAGGGTATCTACCCAGGTGGAAATTGTGGGCTGCAATTGCACCTTGATTGGATTTTGTGTGGCTATTGGGAAGTATCACCAGCTCTTTTGGGATATGCCCCCTTTACCCCTCATTATAACCAATTATTTCATCCTTCACTAGTTTCTCTTCCGGTGACTTCAGACCCCACTATTGAGTACTATTGGAAGGTCCAGTGCTATTTTGAGAGGAAGGATGTTACGTCTTCTAGGACACAAGCATTTTCTTTCTTTTGATTCCCCCACGCAGAAAAAACCCACTTACCCACATATATGTTTCTTTCTCACTTTATGTATGATGCACATCTGATTACAGTTTGATTTGGATATATATATTGTCTAAACATTCAACGCAAAGGCTTTTTGTTTCTATATTTCTCTCACCACTTGTTGCACATATTCACACAGCTAGTCTGACATCATAGGGGAACCACAGAACCCCCATCGTTCACGACGCTTGCTCAACCTCCCTCCTATCTTAGGGGCAGTATCTGGTCGTGCCCGATCATCGGCACCTCCTTCACACACTCCTGTGAGTGCTACTATCCTAGGATCATTTTTGCTTGGTTCTACATTACTTGGGTCTACTTCCCAAGGTCATCTATCCAATTTCTCTCCTCTACATGGAAGCAGAGGACCCACTTCCTCTTAAGGAGGGAGCACCAACCCACCTAGCCCCCATCAAGGGTCAGGTTCACAACACACTATGGCTGGAGCTAATCCTCCCCCCCCACTACAAATGCCATATTTGGCCTCTCTCAACATACCGGATCTCACCAAACTCACCAACGATCCTATATTGCATGATCCCACATGGCCTGCAATGTCAACAAAACTTCCTTCAGACATGCCAAAGTTTGAAGGAAAGGTAGGGGATGACCCTGCCAATCATGTCATGACCTTTCAACTTTGGTGCTCTTCAAATAACATTATGGATGATTCCATCATACTGCGATTATTTCAATGCACACTCACTGGCCCATCGGCTAAATGGTACGTCGAAGAAAAATCAGGGTCCCACGCGACCTTTGAGTCATTGGCCAAAGCAATATTAGCCTTCTTCCAATTACCCATCCACCATGAAAATGGTCTAGAACTATTGTCTAACTTCAAACAAACCTTAGCCACACACATCACTGACCACATTCACGAGTGGCGTAGGCGATGTAGTTTGTGTAAAGCAGAAACCACCAAGCAACAATGTCTCGACTGGTTTCTTAGATCACTTATATCTCTCCTTGGAAAGGATGTAGCTTCCACCTTCCCTCAATCCGAAGAGGAAGCCATCAGTAAGGCCCAACAGTATGACCTCATCTATGCATAGTCAGGGTACTTATACACGGTACTTCCTGATCTTCCAAAACCTGTGCCATTTGGCCAAGACAAACCTGGGATGTCTCACTCAACAGACGGACTAATAGGTGCCACCACACACCATGGTCCACAACCCCAACCACCAACGATGTATGGAACACCTCAATACCCACCAGCATATGGGGGCACTCCTTATTACCCCCCTCCTCCTTATCAACAGCTATACCCTGTTGCTATACCTCCACCCATCAGTGGACCACCACCGGCACCTCCCATACATCCACCTATTCCCACAAACAATGGTACTCCCTCAACATCAGCTTATAGTACTAGTGAAAGCACTTCGCCTTCCTATGTACCTTATGTATTGGTACCACCACAAAACCCATACTTCCCGTTTCCTGGTCCTCCACAACCCATGGCTCCCCCACATCCACATGCGGGGGTAAATTTTGTTCAACCTTATGCTGCTCAAAAATACCAAAGTTTTGAACATTTGAATACAACCAACCCAACTCATCCATCGAACAGTGCCAAGAAGAAAGGAAAAAACAGGCATAACAACAACCCAGGTCAAGGCAGGAATCAACCCCCACAACACCAACCAACTGGGGGCAACCAGAACCAAGGGAACCAAAACCACCAAGGGGGCAATAATAACAAACGCCAAGGGAGAAATAATGTTAAAACCATCTTCCCTTGTTCCCTTTGTGGAAAGTTTAGACATTACACTCATCATTTCCCCCAGATCGCTAATTTCAAATGGTTGAAAGACTCGGGTAGTCTTCCTCATTCTCCTGCACAACCTGCCCCTCCGCAGGCACCACAACAATACGTGAAACAAACCCCTCCCACTGTGCTGCAAAATCCTATTCCACATCAAGGTGTGATAAACACCCAACAGGACACACAACATCCCCCATGTCAGGTAGGACAATACAACAGCCCCAACAATCTAGTAGAGCGTACAATTCTCCTCACCAGTGAGGAAGAAATCCTTCTGCAAACGCGTAATCGTCAGTATCATTCACCCACCGAGTCTACTCCCCTCTCTCCAGAGACAACCCCTACACCAACGGGACCCCCATTGGTGATCCCCCGCATTTCTGTCGAACCACCACTACGCATCCCTCGCATCCCCTTACGCAGGAATGTCCACAACCCACAGGCTAGGGCATCTCATAACTATAGCTTGGTAGATGACTTATCGCAATCCCCAGCTGCCATGTCAGTCTTGGAAGTCCTCCAGAATTGTCCTATGCAACGGAAATCACTACTTTCTGCCTTGGGGGCATTCGACCCTGCTGACACTTGACTCATCACCTTTGATATTGATAGCGGAGAACCTCATCTTCCCGCCTTGATCGCTTTTCAAATACCAGTAAAAATATGGAACATCACAGTTCATTAATGCATCATCGATGAAGGTGCATCTACATGCATTATGTCCAAAACAGTATGGCAGAAACTTGGTTCCCCGGAACTCATACCCTCTGCCATCACATTACGAGCTTATGATGGACGACCATCCTCTCTTGAAGGGATCTTCCAAAACGTCCCCATTGAACTCGGGGGCAAGACTATCCTCATCGACATCGAAGTTATCGACGCCCCGCTCGATTATAATATCCTGTTCAATCATAGCTACATGTACGCTATGAAGGTAGTGGCATCTTCCGTATTTCGGACAATGATGTTCCCCCACAATGGGAAGATCGTTACCATTGACCAAGTCTCACATTATGAGCCTAACCCATCTTCCAACCTCAATAACAATCTTCCTCTCATCCACACCAACCAAGACGCATATCCACTCGTCGAGATGGGTCCTGGGATTTTTAAAGATCCATCCTTGTTAGGGATGTACCATGGAGCACCACCACTCCTTCATCCCTCTAATCAAGTATGCGTCATCTCATCTAACGGAACTCACATGGAGGATGCTCTTCCTCCCCAGGAGGTTTCAGTCATTCCTGACGTCCCAATAGTCGCAGAACCACTCCCACCAGAGCCTCTTGCACACTCGTCGACCCCAACTGTCCACAAATAGACATCCCCTCAGGGGCCTAGTCCCGTTTGGGAGACAGTTCCCCAACCCCTCACTCAAATTCCCTTCTTTTACCCTCCACCAGGTATCGAAGCTTTTCAGGTAGCCGCAACGCTCACACTACCTAATATGGTGTTAGAAATCCCAGTGTGGTATTTACACCCACCTGAGATGGTCCCTCGACCATCCCTTCCCCCACAAGAAGGACTCCCCATGACAATACCCATCCTTACCCCCACCACCCCCCCACTCAATAACCTCTCGGCTACCGCTGGGGGTAGGAGAAAGAAGAAAGAGCCCACCACTCCACTTCCTCCACGCATCCCACCACCCTGCACACTATGTGAGAAAGAGGGCCACCAAACCAACAACTGTCCATCACTACCTGAATTACGGAATTTGATCCCCCTCCATCCAACTCCCACAACACCCGCCACTATTTCTAGTCCCACCACTCTCACCCACCCTTCCAGTAGTAAAGGGTTGAGGACCAAATACGCTTGTGCTATATGTTCAAAGTATGGCCATTACACCCATCATTGCCCAACACTACCACGCTTTTGACAGACATTAGCGACTGTACGCCAGAACTTCAAGAACAATGCCAATCCTGCTAAGTCCTCGTCAACAAATATCAGGAAGGACTCCCCATGACAATACCCGTCCTTACCCCCACCACCCCCCCACTCAATAACCTCTCGGCTACCACTGGGGGCAGGAGAAAGAAGAAAGAGCCCACCACTCCACTTCCTCCATGCATCCCACCACCCTGTGCACTATGTGAGAAAGAGGGCCACCAAACCAGCAACTGTCCATCACTACCTGAATTACGGAATTTGATCCCCCTCCATCCAACTTCCACAACACCCGCCACTACTGCTAGTCCCACCACTCTCACCCACCCTTCCAGTAGTAAAGGGTTGAGGACCAAATACGCTTGTGCTATATGTTCAAAGTATGGCCATTACACCCATCATTGCCCAGCACTTCCACGCTTTCGACAGACATTAGCGACTGTACGCCAGAACTTCCAGAACAACGCCAGTCCTGCTAAGTCCTCGTCAACAAATATCACTGACATCCGCTATGTCACTACTTCAGCCAATGAACATATGAGATGCCCTTGCTCTCTCTGTGATTCATTAGCTCATTTTACATACCAGTTTCCTATGATCCTTGAATATAGGCAACGTCAATTATCCCTGCTTCACCAACCCGCAGAAGCGATCATTGACACTACCTCATCACTAGAGGATCTTCATGTCATTTCTCCCGAGCCCGAGGCACTCCCAACGCCTCCATGGTTCTTAGATGAAGTCTCTGAGGATTTACCCCACAACCCCCCCAACTCTCCTTCTCATTCCCCTACGGACACTCTCCACCCAATCACCATGGGTACCCCTCAATACTTCAATATATGGTTCATGTCGAGTGAACCCTCCCCATCTTCTAGCATTGTTCTCCCTGCTTCTTCATCAGGGGGCAACCACACTGTCACCGAGATCACTCCTCACGACCCCTTGTATTCCCAATGTTTCCAATGCGATGAGGAAATAATTGAAGAGCTAAACCACCTAGACTCTCCCTGGGATGCACTTCATCACCGCACACTCTTCTCTCCATAGGATGCCCTCATGCCTCCTAACCAAAACCCCATTTACGCGGTCGAAACCAAAGATTTTATCCTGGTAGGGCCTATCGATTGGTTCAACAATCCCATTCCAACCCCTGATGCTTTTGAAGAAGGTAATATGGCCAACTTTTCCCCCACCATCAAAATCGACATTTCCATTAAAAATGGCATCGTCGAAGAAATCATCATTGGAGTTGCTTGCACTCCTGAGGAAATCGACGCATATAAAGCCCTTTTCTAGGAATATAAGGATATTTTCGCCTGGTCATACATGAAACTGCCTGGCCTCGATCCCTCCATTGTCGAACATCGCATCGATACTTGGCCCGACATCACACCAGTTTGCCAGAAACAACGACCGCTACACCCATCCAAAGTTGCGGCTATCAAAGCTGAAATTGACAAATTACATGTTGTTGGGTTTATTTACCCCATCACTTATACTTCATGGGTTTCCAACCCTATACCCATCTACAAAAAATAGGGCACTATCCGCGTTTAAACCGACTTTCACGATCTCAATAACGCATGTCCCAAAGACAACTTTCCAACGCCTTTCATCGATCAAATTATCGACGACTGCACCATCCACGAAGCTCTCTCCTTTATGGACGGATTCTCTAGCTATAACCAAATTCAAATCCACCCAACCGATCAGTATAAAACAAAATTTACTACCCCATGGGGTACCTTTGCATATCGTGTCATGCCTTTCGGCTTAAAGAATGCCAACGTAACTTTCCAGCGGGCGATGACATACATCTTCCATGATCTGGCTAACATCATCCTCGCCTACTTGGACGACCTCACAGCTCGATCCAAGCAACGCACCCAGCATCTCGATGATTTACGAATCATCTTTCAACGGTGTCGTCAGTACAACATCCTCTTGAATCCTCTCAAGTGTGTGTTCTGCGTCACCGCCGGGTGCCTCCTCGGCTTTATTGTTTCCCAAAGCGGTATTACCATGGACCCCCTCAAAGTCCAAGCTATCACCGAACTTCTACTCACCATTCCGGGAGCCCAAGGTGTCCATTTTTCAAACCATCTTCAGCCACGGGATCAACATCCTGTCACCTACATCACAACAGTCCTTGGGTCACTTTTCATCCTGAGCCCCCGGGGCGCCTTTTTTTCATATCATGGTTAGGTACGCACGCGCATAGTCACATTTATCAAATACATGCTCATATCTTTGATTCTCTTCAGATATTGTTCACTTTGGGTATTTGGTTGTTATGTGCGCAGGTACTTGCTCATCATCCATCGGCATAACCCCTTCAGGTATATACTCAGCACTGGCATGTAGTCTCTCCCGCTGTATTGCATTTACATTTCCAGTCACACCCTCTGATATTGGCCTTTAGGATCCTCATTCCCGGCCCACACCTCCATTTGCCTCTTCAGTACTATTACCTGGTAGAATTCTTACCCACATGAGTTGTCCCATTCCTAGCACTTTTTTCCACTTTTTGACACTCATGTTGTTTTTCATTACCCTTTAGGTATGGGAGTCCTGATAGTCTTTCATCATGTCGTGAATCAGCCACATACTCCTTCTCCTCATTTTGCTAGCTTTCCCACACGGACTCCCAGATTATCTCTTTACAGTTCTATTTTTTACCTGCATCACCGCAGTATCATGAACCCTCCATTTCATCCACAATCAATTTTCCCATCTGCGAACCTACCTTAATTTCACCTACCTCATATAGAAACTCAATAATGGGGCCCCCACCCTTCATCAGTTTTCCAAGCAAATTCTTCCCTTCATGGGCCACCCATATCACATTGGGGCACCCATTTTTGTATTTGTACATTTCTACCCAAATTATTCATTATTTATTGTACAAACGCCTTTATTTCCAGTCATTACATTTTCTTTTGTCATCACCTTTGGCGACTTGCTTCCTTCCTTTTGGCCACACGCAACCCATGTCACCCTTGGTTGGGGCATTACTTATCATGTACCCTTGCCGGCATCGTCCATCTCTTCAGAGTACCCCACAGGTCACTTACCTCTACCCTTTGAATTTGTTCACTTTGACCTGCCTCTGGCACAACTTATCACCGGTCTTGTCATCCCCCTGACACTCGACCTCGTTACACGATTGTGGCCACTCTTTATCTCATACATCCTCCAACCAAGGGCAGTCTTGAGTCTTCCCACTTCTTGACTTCATCCATGTACCTTTGCCACTTCCTCACCTCAGTAGATTCCACGAATCCCTTTGCTTTTGGGAGTCACATTCCCCTTTTGTCGACATCAACACAATTTTCTGGAAGGGTGATAGTATCTTGATTCTCATTCTCCCTTCAATGAGAGATCTCGGACGGCATAGGGTGAAACACCATTTCTCCCTGCTGTCATTGGCCCCCATAACATTCGACGCCAACACTTTCTCATGTTATGGTGGGTCTTACTTTGTGACTATTGCAGTTATTTCTATCATTTTTCGAAGACCTCTGAACCTGGTAGGGCCATCAATTCCCGCATCATCGCCGATACTTATTACTGCGATCATTGCCTATTATTCAGAGTATGTTCCTTTGTAGAATTATCTTCTGCCTTTTTTCATCACCGCCCCCCCAGGGCACTGCAGTCATCTACACCAACACTTCAGTCATCTTTTTTCAGAGTTACATGACATGAGCATGGGGCATGCCCGCCTCGTTTGTACATAGTTTTCTATTTTGCGCACCTCATAGAAGGTCGGGTCCTACCGGTTCCTTTTTTCTCCAACATATCGCTCTGAACGATCCCACTATTTCTCTATCTTACAACAACATTCTCAGTAGAAGAAACATTGATGGATTTTGGCTATATGTATTCTCCTAACCTCATCCATCAGGGGGCATCTATTATCACTGAAATTTCGTCTGCACATGGCGACAAGAACTCAACATCGTCAAACAACAATGAAGTCATTCATGGCCTTGAATTAATCTCACAGCATTCAAAAAAGGTCAAAAACTATACAAAGTAGTGAAAAATTGAAGAGCGCTTTACAGAAGTTGGGCACGCGCGCACATGCGTGGAACATGAATGTAGCAAGCACGCATACGCGCACGATGCGCGGCTATTAACACAAAAATCCACGCACCTGCTAAACGACGCATTTATGAATGTGGTCGACGTCCCAACCACTTATGGTTCAGCTCCCAAGCTGATTTGACCTCCAAATCTGGGCTGGATCCGAATGGTGGGCTGGTCAAAGACCTAATAATGCCCTAAATGGCATCTTTTCACATTACAAAGCAGTTACACAATAACCCAATGCAATGCTATAAAAAGCCATGAATGCACCTCATTTTCTCAAGGAATTCCAAGTAATGTTATGCTTCCTATATTGTTTTAAGGAATCCATCCTTGACAAGAACACATTGGCACCATTTCATTGAGAAATCCACCTCTCCATTGAGTGGATTTGCAAAGAGTTATTTCACCACTATTTTCATTTTCTTTGTTGTAAGGAGAGCAAGCTTGTGAGGGTCCAAGAGCCTTCCCTTGGAGGAAGAAGGGACTCATTGTAAGGTAGCTATGTAAGGTAGCTAGAGAGGTAGTGGGGGGGGCCTAGAGGGCCCATAGTGATAATAGTGGAGGTCATTCAATGTAAGGTGGACTAGGTCCACTATATTATTAAATAAGACCCACTATGGTAGTTAGATATAATAAATGTAAGA
>ML793223.1:475182-495995 GCA_009831015.1 Picea engelmannii
CCCACTATGGTAGTTAGATATAATAAATGTAAGAGGACTTCTTAGAAGGTTCTACTTCTAGAAGATTCCTCCTCTAGAATGTTCTTAGGAGATGATAGCACTATATAAAGGGGTTCAAGCAATGTAATGAAACATGAAGAGAAATATTGTATTTGGAGCTGAAGCTCATTAGGAGGTTCCCCCTCGAAGAGGCAAGTGAACAGGAGAGGATCCATTCCATAATAGGATCCATTGTATGGTGTTTCCCTACCTTAAGGGTTTGATAATAATAGAATGTGGTTTCTTCTATCTTTATTTGTGGATCTATTGTGTATTCAGTATTTGTGGTGATTATATTGGTATATATATTCAGGTTCTTAACACTCATAGTCCCCTTTCTTCTTGGTGCTTTGATTTCATCAATAGATCAACCTAAAAACATTGGTGACATGGGTCTTTTTGCTTTTGTTATCTCTATGTCCCTATGCTTATGATTTTAGTTTGTATTAGTTTAATTCTTGCTTATAGTTTTGTTTTTATTTCTCTAACTCTTTCCTCTACAACTGTCCTGCTCAGCAAGACCCAACTGGGCATGCAAGCACCTCTTATTTGCTCACCAAGGTGACGAAAAGGGTGCAACACTTGTAATATTGATTCTTCTATATCTTTATATTCTACAGTAGTGGATACAACACTGTGACATCATAGGCTTGGACACATGAGTGAGAAGGGGATGAAAATACTTCACAAAAGAAACTTGTTTCCAGATATCAAAGAATTGTGTTTATGGAAAACATAAGAGAGTCATATTTCTTAGAGTCGGAAAAGAAAAGAAGAGTGAAAGGTCATAGCTTGTGCATACTATTGGTACAGAATTGATCAGACTAGGGTCCTTCTCAGGTTACCAACAAAAGGTACCATGTAGTCTAGAGCGCTAGCATTTTCATCTCCTCCGAAGAGAAGAAGTCTCACCTGAAGTGCAACCAAGACAAAATAATAGGGAAGGGAAAGGAGAATACTTGGGTGGGTTCTTAGAACCTTCAAGGTTCACCATGATCTTGCACAATATAGACCAATTACAGACCATATATAAACTCATGTATACAAGGATTGAAGATACTTAAGCTGCGAAAAGAATTCATACACAGAGACATCATAAGGAGCTTATCAATCATAAAGAAGTACTATAAAGATACAATGTACAAGCATCAACACAATATGACACAATATATTTTAAAATTTTGGATCCCCCTTTGTATATTATCATCATAACTTATTAGACACAATCTCAGAGATACAACTTGGTATTTTGTTACAGAATTCTTACTCCGAACTCATATCACAGAGTTCTATGTAACCAAAAATCGTATACAGATTACATGTAAAACATTTGATTAATAACAACAAAACTTATCCTATCAGCACTAACCAACCCAACCCAACAAGAACAAGAGCTGAGAACCCTTTTACAATTGTATCCATCTCATATATATAAGTTGATTGGGATCTTTTAACTTTGGGTGTTGCATTGTCCATTTCTGCAAACTATTTCTATTACTTTTCCTTGCTCCACTTTCCAACTTCTTCTATAGCTTGCGTAACTCATGTTAAACCACAACTAGGAATATTGTCCTTCCTGCATAGCTTCAAATTCAAAAACAAAGGACCCAACAGGCTCCAACCACAAGACTTGACTCACCCTCAAGTCAAGTACTTGGCTCTTTCGCAACTTCTAGGAGTAACTGTTGCTTTCCCTTATCCTCCTTCTCCACTTTACCTTCCTCTTCTTCTTGCACTTTCTCTTTTTATGCCTCTTCAAATGAAGGGCCCAACTCTGGGATGAAATCTAAGGCATGCTTTCATACTTTCTTAAAACTCCCAATTTTATCCCGCCATTTCTTGGAAAGGAGTGAGGCCTTGACTAAGAACTATTGGATCACATCTGTGATACATCTGTTGGGATTGGATGCGAACAAAGATTTCCAGTCAGAGTCCGATGTAGCATCCACCTAATGAATTTTCATATATACTGTCTGAATGACAGGTCAAAAGTCATGCAACTCCTTCTTGGCTATGAATTGTGCCTCGAACAGAAATTTCCGCTCATTATCATCTTGCTAGATTTGGTCGAATTTCTCTTGTTTCTCGAGCGGATCCATAGTGATCGCAAATTCCTCATTCAACGAGTATATTTTCGTGCACACGTCCTATAGAGTCTAGTTGTTCCTAACAATTATACCCATCTAGTCATTGACTTCTCAGAATATCCTTGTGCACTCAGTTGTGTCCTTGTGTAGTGTTGATCGAGCATTGTTTCCTTCCATCACTACCTTCTCCATCTGTTCTTGCAACTTCTGAGGTTGTTGCTATGCTTCTTGCTGAATCTACTGCAATTGTACTTCTATATGTTTTGTGCAAATGGCCAACTGTGACCATGATTCTTGAAGTAATTTGATCTGGTGCTCAGGTTCTCCTGCATTACTAGACTCTGGTAGTTGGGGTGTGACCTTCCTTATTTCTGGCCAGGCTTCAACAAGCCTCTCCTGGACTCTTTCCAGTTTCTGTTCTACCTAAATCTTGGTGAACTCTTCTTGTGTCTTGCACACTTGAGAAAGGAGTGTTTCCTCCCTTTCTAACTCTGCACTCCTTTTGGCTTGCTGGATCCTCTTCTCCAGTTGATCAGTTGAGGCCCTGATCACTCTGACTAGATATGATGTTGGCCACTGTGCGAGTTCAGTGGAAGAAGGGGTGGCATCCCTGGGTTCTCATACTTGTAGTGGAAGTTTACTAGATGTTGAGTGATTTGTGGGTGTCTCTACTTCCTCCTCTCCTATAGATGGTCCTTGAGCAAGCCTCAACCTCAACGTCGATGGAAGGAATGTTAAAAAATTTGTTTTGGCTAGGAAGAGTTGCAATAAATCTGAACATTGCAGAGGGTTTTGGAGGACTAGATACATCTGTTCCTATGCTGACGTTGCTCTTTTCCCTAAAGTTGTCTCAGGTTCCTTTTGGCCCGCTGGTATCTCCAATTCTTTGTGGACCTCCGCTTCCTGGGTTGCACTTCGCATAGCACCCTCAACCTTAGTTGTTGGGGCAGTGTGCTGGAGACTTCAGACTTACAACTTCTCTATTGTTTGCATGTCCATCAAAGACAAAGTGTCCTTACTCGACACAAAGGGTATGATATGTTGGTCCTAGGCTTTAGGGTTTGGGCCAGTCAGTTGTAGCCTTTGCTAAGGTATTTCTAGGTTTGGACTAGGAATTTTTGGTCTTTGCTCAGGTATCTCTGTGTTTGGACTAGGGAGTCCTCGCCACTGCTCAGGTATTTATGGGGGATCAAGATGCATGGGTTATGGAACACTGGTTTGGGGTGGAATGCCAGTTTCTGGAGGTGGAGAATGGGGTTGTGGCAGTGATGGAGGTTTCTCAATGATGATGGTGGATGGAGTGGTGTTAGGCTCAGGGTCATCTTAGATATGTATAATGTGGGTTGCTCGAGCCCCTGAACGAGTGTGAGGAACGATGGATGAAATGGGTTGGGGGTTCAGAACTGTACTTGGGGAAATCCATGTACTAAGTTTCTTAGCCACTGGCTCTGTGATGAGTGAAACACTAAGGGTGTTTTTGACATCCTTACATGTCAACATAGCTTTCTCTGACAGTTGCAGGAACATCAATAGTTTTCTGTTCTTGTGATCTAGTGGTTGCGTCTCGTCCTCCTCTTCAAAGTCCATCTGTGCTAGAGATTCTTTCTTTCATACCTCTGGTCCTGAGCTCGATCCTACCCTAAATTCCTAAACTTTCTTCTTCAACAGCTTGGCGAGAAAAACATAATGCATCCACGACTTGCATGGGTTACGTTTGACTCTAGGCCATGTCATAAATTCTTTGTTGAAGTCCTCTTCATCCAAATAGAATGGAAACATGTGTGAATGGAAGTCCTCCCTATTGTCATACCTCTACCATGAAAATGTATGGTGGAAGTTCATGTTGAATGCTATGTTCCATGTATTGTAGTTAAGCAGCTCTTGTGGAATGCAAAACCTCTGTGTTGCATCGATTAGTCTATTGTACCACTCTGAGAATGTCATGTTGTTGAAGGCAGTGTTCTCGGAGTCTGCCCGTGAATATCGGGGCTCAAACATTTTCTCCAAGCACCCCTTATCTGTTGGTTCCAATGGTCTATTGATGGGTGGCGTCAACTTGAGCATTGCAAACGCAAGAAAAAAGTATCCGTAGGTGAAAGTACCACCTTTCTCTTGGGCTTCCTTGAAGGCCACAAGGAGTTCCTCCAATAAGTAGTTGCACTAGTTGAAGACAGTTCCATTGGCACAAAAATATGCCACGGATAAAGCATCCAATGTGCATTCTCCCTTGTAGTAGGACCTCATAACTTTGTTAGCAATGATGTAGCAACCGGTCCTGACCATTTCAGGTAAGATGGGGTATATTTTGGCTATGGGCCGCCCCCCCCTCTATGTGTAAAACCCCTCATATAGGTTGGGCTCCCCCTTCTTCTTTCCATTCTTGCTAGGACACTGGAAACCCTTGGACATGTCCTCACCCTCGAGGGACAGTCCTGTAAGCTGGTGGATGTCCTTTGTGTGGATTGGATATCTCATATCCAACCATAGACTTCTTTCATGCACCCTTCTGATTGGAAACTTGGTACACTTCACAACTTCTCCAATGGTGCCAAAAAATGGTAAGTCCTTGAGGTTCATGATACTCGAATTGAAAAAATTGATAAAGTAGGGCTTATGCACAAACTGCATGCCACCAAACTCGTCTGGAGTGATACTGCAGAAGACGCCAATGTTCATTTGAGGGAAAAATATAGGATGATCCATGGCTCCCTCTCCTTGTTGCGATAAGATGGCTCCCAAGGCAATACCTGATGCATCTACGTGCACATGAAATTGGTTTTCCCAGTTTGGAAATATCAGAGTAGGTGTTGTGTCGAGCTTCTCCTTTAGGGTCTCTAACACTTTACTACATTCTAGGGTCCACTGGAACACTTCAACCTTTTTTAGTAGATTTTCTAGAGGTGCAGTGATATTTTCATATCTTCTGATAAACTTGTGATAGTATCTTGTGTGCCCCATCATGGAGCACAATTTTTTAACACCCGTAGGTGGTGACATGTTCACAATAACCATAAATTTTGTTGGGTCTACCAGTACTCCCTCTCGACATACTATGTGGCCTAACAAATTTCCATGTGGCACACAAAAGATACAATTTTTGAGGTTCAATGACATATGAAATTCTCTACATCTGTCAAAAATCAGACATGGTAGCGCTACATCTTCCTTGAGAAGACTGTATATTGTCCAGTCATCCATATAAAATTCTATAAACTTGTGAATAAATTCTCAGAAAGCTCCTATTACAATCCTGGAAAAAAATGCAGGGGCGTTCTTTAGGCCGAATGGCATCACATTGTATGTAAATGACCTCCATTCTGTTGTGAATGTGATCTTCTTTTTTTCCTCTTCAACAATCCTTATTTGGTGATACCCCAAAAATCCATCTGTAAATGAATAATATTCCTTCCCCGCAACCTATTCTATCACCTCATCAGTAAAAGGTGTTGGGAAAGGGTCATGCACGCAGGCAGATTTAAGGATTTTGTAGTCTACACTGACCCTAATGTCCTCTGTTCCTTTCTTTCTCTTGATTACTATTGGGCTGACCCATTCTGCTTCCTCCATTGCAAAAATAAGTCCAGCTTCTAACATCTTATCTATTTCCCTCTTAACCTTCTCTTTCACTATGGGATTAAGGAGATATGGTCTATGTCTCACAGGTTTTGGTCTTGGTTTTAATTCAATTTTCATCTCTCCCATAGCTCCTTTAATCTCTTTTAACTCTAAAAATATCTTTGGGAACAAATCCTCATACTCTCACAACAAGCTATGTATTTCTCGGCTAGTTTGCTCATCCCATTAATCTCTTACCATAGTTATCTTAGGTTGCTTTGTGGTCCCTAAATTAACTTTGCACAACTTCAATGGGTGATTATAAGAACCATTAGTCTAGATGGGTATGATGTTCTGTATTTCTCTGTTCCCTTCTATCTCCTTAATGGCTAAGTTCATCAATTCTTCTAAATCATCTGGGCCTTCCAATTCCTTCTCAATCTTATATCATTCTATAGGTATCTTGTCCAATTTTAGGTGAAGATTATTCTAAAGTTCTCAGCTATGCTTTGAACATATTGTTCGACAAAAAAGGTATTCCAACAGAGGAAAAACACCTTCAGTAACTACTCACATAACCAGATCAAAGATCAACACAACGATGTTTTCACGTGGTAAAACCCCTACTGGGGAACATCCATGACCCCAAACAACATGGCCACTTGGAGGAGTTTATTAATGCAAAGAAAAATATTACAGAGAGATTTTACAAGAGAGTTTTTCACAATCGATCATCTACAAATGACCCTCCATGCTCTTTAAATAGAGATCATGGACCAATCAGGTGTTAAGCCACGAATCAATGGTCGTTAATATCGAGGATAGTATGAACCGTTAGATCACTCGATGTCAGGAACATATCGTGACCATCAGATTTCCTAACTACAAATGCATACTAATGCATACTAAAGAAACACACTAGAAAACACACTTTTACCTAACGACACAATAGACCAAGTAGATTTTACTAACTCCTAAGTGTCTAAATATACTAACATCCCCCCTTAAGAACACCTTGGGATAGGATTGAAGGATTTACAATAGTGACACAATAGGATAAGGAAGGAGGAATTAGAGCCTATCCCCCTTTAATGACAACTTCATGAACTCCTAACATAGATCAAAGTTTGGAAAAAATTTCTTTTGTAAGAGACTTTGTGAAAATGTCTACAACTTGATATTCTATAGGGCAAGAGAGAAGTTCAATAAATTGATCATGAATGAGCTTTATGATGAAGTGAATGTGTAGCTCGATGTGTTTTCTATGCTGATGTTTAACTAGGTCTTTGGCGAGCTTGATGGCACTCTGATTGTCACACCAAAGGCTAGTTGGATATTGGTGCTGGAATCCAAACTCTGAAAGGAGCTGCCGAAGCCACAGGGATTCCTGACTTGCATTTACCATTGCTTGGTACTCTGCTTCTACTGAAGAAAGTGTGATAGCCTGTTGTTTCTTACAGGCCCAAGTGACAGGTCCTAAACCAAGGCTGAAAACATAACTTGCAGTAGACTTCCGATCATCAGGGTCACTGACCCAATCTGAATTAGTGAAACCAACAAATGAAGGAGTCCCCCCTGAACTATAATGTATCCTGAATTGAACTATACCACAAACATAGCAAAGCATCCTTTTAGCTGGTTTCCAATGGATTTCATGGGATCTTTGCATATATCGGGAAATAGGACCAACATCAAAGGAAAGCTCAAGATGGTTATGAGTCAAGTATAAGAGGCTACCAACTAACTGACGATACAAGGTGGAATCAACTTTAGGAGAAGTACAGGTGACATAAATCTTGACTCCAGACTAGAAGGGAGAAGGGGTTCATTTACAATCACCCATGTGAAAGCGACGAAGGTCACAAGCATACTTAGACTGGGAAAGAAAAATTCCTTCATTGGTTTGCAAAACTTGGAGGCCAAGGAAATAGTGCAAAAATCCTAAGTCTGTCATTTCAAATTTCTTCTTAAGGCTGGTTTTCACATGGTTTAAAAGTTTTGAGTCACTACTAGTAAGGATAAGGTCATCAACATAAAGGACAAGGATTATGAAATGGCTTCCTAATTTCTTGGTATAGACATTAGGATCAGAATGACATCTAGAGAATATAGTGGCAATAATAAAGCTATCCATTTTGTCATACCAATCCCAGGGAGCTTGCTTGAGACCATAAAGAGATTTCTTGAGGTGATAAACAAGGCTAGAGTCATTCTGGACATAGCTAGGAGGTTGTTCCATGTAGATTTAATATTGCAAATATCTATGCAAGAAGGCAGATTTAACATCCATCTGATGGACCTCCCATTTATGTGAGGCAACAAGGACAAGAACAAGGCGGATGGAATTCATTTTTGGTATAGGGGCAAAGGTTTCATTATAGTCAATTCCTTCAACTTGGTAAAATCCTTTGGCAACTAACCGAGCCTTGTGTCTTTCAACACTTCCATCTGATGCATACTTAGTTCTGTACACCCATTTGCATCTAACAAGTTTTCTTCCTTTTGGAAGAATACAAGATCCCAAGTATCATTTTCCATCAATGAATGATACTCTTCATTCATTGTTGTATCCCAATCTAGATGACCTGAAGCTTCTACAAATGTCTATAGATCATGAGTTTATGAAACTTGAGCCAAAAGAGAAGAGGCTAGTTGGAACTATGAATGTGTCTGACCCTGATCCGAAGGATCACTAACAAGATCACCAACTGCTTCTTGTGTTGAACGGACCCATCTAGGAAGTGGTGGAGTTAGTGTTGGTTCAAGTTCAAAGGACTCATCTAGAGGAGGGTGAGCAGGAGGAGGTGGATTTTTATCCTCACTATCATCATCTGAAGAATAAACCAGATCATAAGAAGGCACAAACGTCGAAGATGGATCACAGACTGAGGAAGGCACAATCATCGAATTAGGCTCGTAGACCAAGATATTTTCATCAAGTTTAACATCTCTTCTAATAACAATTTCATTACAATGTGATTGAAGAAGTCTGTAACCTTTGACATCTTCAGAATAACCAACAAATATACACTTCTCACTTTTAGGCTACAATGATTTCCTTTTCTCATCAGGAATGTGAGCCCATGCTATACTGCCAAATACACAGAAGTGACTTACATCTGGTTTAATTTTAGTCCAAGATTCTTTCGGTGTTATATTTTTAAGATCCTTTGTGGGAGTGCGATTTACTATGTAATTTTCACAGTTGATGGCTTCCGCCCAATACTTTAGACTTAATCCCTTAGATTGGATCATACAATTAGCCATTTCTTTTAATGTGTGGTTCTTTCTCTCAACCACACCATTTTTTTGTGGTGTATATGGAACAGTGTGTTGCATTTGGATTCCCTGTGTAGTGTAGTAGCTTGTAAAATTATTTTTCACATATTCACCTCCATTATCTATTCTTAACCTTTGAATTGGATGTCCAGATTTCTTTTCTAAAAGGGCCTTGTAGGACAAATTTTTTTAAAAAACTTGACTCTTGAGTTTTAAGAAGTAAACCCAAGTACATCTGGAAAAGTCATCAATGAAAGTTAAGAAATACTTGCACCCAGAAAAACAAAGAGAAGAAAGTGGACCACACAAATCACCTTGAATAAGATGCAAAGGACCCGAGGCATGCCAAGAGGCACGTTTGTCAAAAATTTCCCGATGATGTTTGCTGAGAACACAATCGACAAAAACACCATCTCTTCATGAAACAAGAGGAAGACCGGTCACCATCCATTGATTACATAGTTGCTGCAATGAGCGATAGTTTAGATGACCAAACTGCTCATGCCAAAGTTTGCTCAAGTCATCACTATGAGCAACACAAAATGATGAAAAAGATGATGAACCAAAGTTGTCAAATTTGTACAACATGGTTATATCATCAACAATTCCAGTTGCAAGAACATGCTTAGGATCTTTTAGATCCTTGATTACAACTTGGTGAGGTGAAAACTCGACGGTTTTACCTTCACCTGAATGAGTGATTTGATATATTGATAGAAGTTTACAAGAAAGACTTGGAACACATAATACATCATTAAAATGACCATTATCTACTTGAATTGTTTCAGATCCTACAACACTAAGAGATCTATCATCACCAACATATATTTTCTTGGTGTTACATTCATTTAGAGTAGAAAATATGGCTTTATCCTTAGCCATATGATAAGATGCTCCTGAATCAATAATCCACTCATTAGAAGAAGAAGAAGTAGTAGAATTTGAATTGAAGGAGAAACCAGAAGCAAAAAGTGCATGTCCTTGAGAAGAAGAAGTAGAATCAATACTGATGTTGTGATTCTTCATCACTGCTTCTAAAGATTCCATTTTCTTGAAACATTTGGATTCATCATGGCCATCTTTATCACAAAAGTTTCAATGTCTATTAGTATTCTTACTTTTATATTTTTCTCCTTTGTCACCAGTAGGAGCTGAAGCTGTCTGAGCAGGTTTGGGACCCTTATGTTGTTTGTTGTTGTAGCGAGGATGTTGCTTCTTGGGATACCTGGGTTTATCTTTTTGCTTGGAAAATAAGGCTTTTTTGGAGGGACCTGCAGTGTTGATCACTCCAAATTGTACAAGCTTATCTTCCTCTCAAATCAAAGAAGCACAAAATGACTCAAGAGTGGGTTTTTCATAAGCTTAATCCCCTAGAGCCTCTCTCATTGCATAAAAGTTAGATACAAATACATAATATGAACTACCTAGATTAGAAAGAATAAGATAGATGCGACGCTCTTCCTCCATCTTTATCTTACATTCTTCACAGAAAATTATGAGTGTTTTAAACCTAGATAGATAGTCTCCAAGGCAAGAAAAATAATTTGGACTCAAGGTCAGTATTTGATTTTCTAATAGTTGTGCTCGAATAATATTGAGTTTACCAAACACATATTCAATCGTGTCCCAAGCTTCTTTGGGGTCATCAATATCTTGAAGGTGGTACCTTAAATCAGGAGAGATGGAAATTCCAATTAGTCCACGTGCTTCGTCATTCCTATTATCCCACTTGGCTTTCTTATCAACATCAGTGGGTGCCTTTTCCTTTCCCAAGGTAATCTGGTACAAGCCTTTACTTCTTAATAAATCTTCCATATGACATTTCCATTGGAAGTAGTTATTGTTGGTAAGCAAGACAGTACTTGTAGAAGCCATATTAAATATGCAGATAATGTGTATTTAAAAACTAAAACTGATGATTTGGATGGAAAGAGCTCGAAAAATTGTGTGGTTTTAAAAGAAACGGCACTGAAAATGGACTTCTGATGTTAGAGTTATGCCCTTTTAAAAAAAAGGCACAATCGGTAACCAAATGACCACGTGATTGTGTAAGTTGCTTTATGAAGTGACCCATTTTTATAAAGAGAAGTGGGGATCACTTTTACAATGAAGTTACTTTATAATAGAAAATATGCATGAAAAATAAATAACTTTAAAATAAAATATTAAAGCTACTTATAGTGATTCACTTTTATACTTGAAGTGAAATACACTTTACAATTTTAGCATGAACTTTTCAAAAAAGGTAACAAAAGAGAGACTTGAACTCAAGACCTCTTACTTAATAAGGAAACTTTTAACCAAATGATCTAGGAAAACATATTTTAATGTTTGAAAGGAGGATTGGAGGTGTTTTTGTTGTTGTTGTTGTTGTTGTGGAATACGGCCTTGGAAAGCGTGCTAAAAAAAACTCTTTCACACAAGAAAAAAATTTCGCTTCTCAATGACAACAAGGGTTAGATGTTGGTTAGCTTACATGGAAGATGCACCTTTTCCTATCTTTTTCTGATTTTACAAGATCACACAGGGCATGGGGAAAAGAGAATACACATATCTAAAAGAGTAGCAACCCAGAAATAAATAAAACAAAACCGAAATAAAACCAAAATACTACTCTGCAAAAAATTTAAAAAATGTGCATTCAAGATTTATACCTCTGGATCTGACTGTAATGGCCGTATCTTGGGAAAACAGAAAACTTTTCGAGTGAAACGAAAAGTGTTACTAATTGAAACAAGTGCTACGGACACAATGGAATAGTCCTCTCAGCCCAAAAATCTAAGGAAATGACAAAAAGTAGAGATGATGCAACTTGGCTTGAAAATCTCGATCTACAATAAGAGCGGGTGTTCAAACATGCTCTGATACCATGTTAGAAAACACATGTATTCCAATAGAGGATGAACACCTTCAGTAACTACTCACACAACCAGATCAAATATCATCACAATGATGTTTTCACATGGTAAAATCCCTACGGGGAAACATCCACGATCCCAGCCAACGCGACCACTTGGAGCAGTTTATTAATGCAAAGAAAAAGATTACAAAGAGATTTTACAAGAGAGTTTCTCACAATCGATCATCAGAAAATGACCCTCTATTCTCTTTAAATAGAGATCATGGACCAATCAGGTGTTAAGCCACATATCAATGGTCGTTAAGATCAAGGACATTATGAAGCATCAGATCATTCTACGTCGAGAACATATCGTGACCATCAGATTTCCTAACTACAAATGCATACTAATGCATACTAAAGAAACACACTAGAAAACAAACTTTTACCTAATGACACAATAGACCAAGTAGATCTTACTAAATCCTAAGTGTCTAAATATCCTAACACATACCACCAAGTCTGATTTCTGTTTACTAGTGTCTGTAAAAATACATTTTCTAATTCTTTGCAGGATTACTTCAAGCTCCAGGTACTTACTTGTAAATGAGAAGTCATTGCAAAAGTGATTTGCCAAGGTTTTCCAGTCATTGGTCTGTCTTTTGGTTTCTTAATTCATGAACCAAGCTTTCAGAATTGGACCTAGTGAATGGGGAAATACTTGAACCCAGAAGCGAGATGGTATTTCCGCAACTTGCCACTGTGTCACACATTATTCAATATGTGCTTTAGGATCAAACTGTCCATTGAACAATTGCACAGCTTGGAAATCCATTTCCATCTCTGGTTCCAACTTCTCCTTATCTTGAAATCTATATTTGATACCTTGCTTCACATCATCCCAATTTTTGAGTAAGGTTTTGTGATTGGCCCACCATCTGGTAGGGGTGTCCTAGAGGGATAAATCCAACACTTAGATTGTTTGATCCTCCACTACCTTTTATTCCATGCTGATATAATGTACAACTGATCCAAGTCTTCTCCCTCCATATTGTTGTCCATTGGCTCTGTGAATCAAGGGCCTACATACCAATCCAAGGGTTGAACTACTTTTATTCCATCTGCCTCAAATTTCATAGTGTCTTTCTTTAGGTCAATCACCGCATAGTTGTCATAATCCAAATCAATACCAAGTAGTTCAACATAAGGGTCCTTATCCCCCATGATTTATATCACCTCAAAATAATCTACAGTATTCACTCCCGCAACATCTGTTTCCACATGATCAAGTATTCCTATTGGGATAATACAATATTGATTGGCCATTCTTAGCTGGATTGGGGAATATGTCAACTGGGGTTGTCCTAAGTCTTCCCAAGTATTTTTAGGTAGTATGTTAACATAAAATCCTGGATCTAACATAACATCCTTAATCTCAAACTCATTTAGCTAGGCTACTAATCTAAACTGTTATCCAGTTCATAATTTCCTTCTTTGCAGTCTCTAAGTATTCTTCTTGGGAAGGTTAGTCCTTATTCTTGTTTCTGTAGATTCTTCATTCCCTAGGACTAGGTACAATGCATTGCACAACTTTTCTATCAATTGTTCATTCCCAAGAATATCAGAAAATAACTGAAACCAAAGGTCAACTACATTTTGTGATTGCTCAGGTTGTGTCATCAGGACCAAAGGGTTTCTGGGTGCAAGGGGTGAACCAGGGACTTGCGTAATATTAGGGTAAACAATAGGATGAGGGGTTTTATATTGCATCTTAGGGTTAGGGATATTATGAAATAATTCTATGGTGTTCTTAAAGAACAACTTATGTTTCAGAGGATCATACCTGTCTTCCTTAGGTGCTTATTTTTGGATCTGAGGTAAATTATCAAAATCAACACCAGTATTTTCCCCTCCTCGAGTGACGATATTAATGTTGGGAAGTTGTCCACTAATAAATCTATTGATCTCTGAAATGATGAGGTTAGTTCCTCGTTGATGTACCCGATCTTCCCATTTTGCAATTAGTTATGGGCAGTCTTTAGTTGTGTGCCCATTGGTTCTGTAGTGAGAGCACCATGGCCGCCTCAGATGAGGAAAGTATCTAGCCATGTGGCCTTGATCATCACAGTTGTAGCACCTACTTGGTACGCTTCCTCTAGTTCTTCCTCCTGTAAAGTCTCCTCCGGTTCCACCTCCTCAATCTCTTCCCAGTCCTTGAGGGGTTTTGTTCACCTTTAATGTTGTTCGATCCAGCCTATTCGCAAGTGCATCCAATGCTTTGCATTGATTGGTAGTGTGTGTGGTAGATGCACACAAATCACAATGCATAGTATTCGATACTATTTAATACTTCTGAATGATGGGGCACTATCTCAGCCCATGCCATGGATTTGGAAAATCTCACAATACTCAACTGTTGGTGCTACTTGACTACCTAGAAAAGCATGATATGGGGTGGGGTTATGGAATGGAAAATTCACAGATACTTGTGCAATTCCTCCCGTGGGTGCTGATGAGGGTCCCATCATATTCAGAGGAGGTCCCATTCCCCTCATTCTTGGACATTTGTTCACCAGATGTCCTTTTGTGTAACATCTGGTACAATAGACCTGTGGTCGTCCTGGTCTGGGTATCGTCAATTTTTGAATCATTTCTTTAAGCGTTTATATTTTCCATTGTAATTGAGCTAAATTTTCATCCGCTAGGGGTTTGGTCATTCTCAATCTCCCCAGATATCCTTCCATGGATTCAATCTTCATTGATTGTTCTAAGGAATCTGTCAAAGTGGATATCCATTGTTGCATTATTGGAATCCGTGTCAAAGGTAGCAATCCATGAATATACCATTCTCTTTGATGTTCCGCATGAATTGGATGCACTAAAAACTTCTAGCTATACTCCAAGGATGATTCACCTTCCCTTTGTTGAATCTCACACAACTTAGACAAGGACTGTTATTGTAACTGAGGTAGCTTAAACTCTGCTATGAACTTTGTCCATACCTAGTCAAGTGTGAACACTTGACCTTGTATTCCTGGAACTCCTAGATTAATAACTTTCATGTACCATTTAATAGCATGACCTCTCAAGGTAGCTGGAATTAAACCAATTTATTCACATCCAGGGTCCCTTTGGACCTCCAAATTGCTTCACATAAGAACCAATGTTGCTCAACATCTTGTCTCCTTTACCCTAAGATTTTGGGTATCGAGCAATCTATCCTCCTGCATTACCATCCATTGTTTATCTTGCTACTCCTATAAAAATAAAACCTAATAGTCCTGGTTGTGATATACCAGGGGATCCCAATATCCTCCCTATACTCGCACTTCCCAATTGTGACTGACTAACTAGTTGTACTGGAACATAAATATCATAAGAAGGTAGTATTGAATTTACCACTTGTATAGAAGACACTTGGGGTATGGGTGATTCGGGTCTGATTCCATTGGCTTCGGGGATAATGCCATTGGCTTTGGGGCAGGTTTCTTTGATCTGGGGGGTCTCGTTCTCTTCCTCTGGAGAGGTCTCTTCAGCTGGATTCCCGATCTTTCCTAGAATTGGGGTTGAATCTTCTCTTTACTCTTCAATATCCATGTTGACTTCCTTCTCCCTTGCCTCTATACCTTCTCCTTCCTGTCCACCCTCCTGGGAAATTATTTCTCTCTCACTCAATATTTGACTATCCAATCTTTCCTGTCGTCTCATCTTCCACAAATCTTCCATCTATCCTTCCTCTACTTCTCTCGGCCCGACTTCTTTCCACAACTTCTTAGACTGTTTTGTTGCTTTCTTTATCTTATCGCGCCATCACTTCTTAACTATGGCAGCTTTTTTCAAGGCTCACTCATCTCTTGAGTCCATTTCTTACTGCTTCCCCCATTTGCCAAAGAACCTTCTACCTTTTCTCAGAACATGACTCCACCCCAAAATCACCCCACTCCAAGCAAGGTTTTTTACGCTTCCATCTCAGTTGGGGCCATAGTCAACATCCCCTCTTCCATCAAGAAAACCTTAGTCCACAAGGGGATTTCCCTCAATAGTATTCCCCTTGTGTATTTCTTGAAATCCACTTCTGCTCGTGAAAAAGACTGATAGATCTCAGTTGCAAAATCGATAATGTATCCTTGTAATGTGGTATTGACCCAAAAATCGATTGCTCGCGTCACTGGGCTATCTAGTCGATGAAGTGTTGCGATATTTTATGTATCCCAAGCACATGTCGTCTTGACTCGTTCTTAGAATTCCAGAGCTTCCTGGAGCCTATCTATCCAATGGAAAAGTTCTTCCAGGAACTTAACCCAGAACATCTCATACTGGTCGCTCAATCTTTCTGAGTAAAAGACTACCTCCCTTGTGTCTTTCACAAATTTTCCTCTCAACTCCACTTATTTCCATATGAAGACATCACAATTTATCTCCCACCATTAGTGAATATTATATCTGTGAATCCATAGAATCATTCTCCCTACAGGTTCCCTTTTTACAAAGGTCCCGAAAAAGAAACCATTTTGTTGGCACATAATTGATCAGACTAGGGTCCTTCTCAGGTTACCAACAAAAGGTACAGTGTAGTCTAGAGCACTCACATTTTCATCTCCTTTTAAGAGAATAAGTCTCACCCGAAGCACAACCAAGACAGAAGGATAGGGAAGGGAAAAGAGAATACTTGGGTGGGTTCTTAGAACCTTCAAGGTTCACCATGATCTTGCACAAGATAGACAAATTAAAGATGAAATCTAAACTCATGTATACAAGCACTGAAGATACTTAAGTTGCGAAAAACATTCACACACAGAGACATCATAAGGAGATTATCAATCATAACGAAGTACTGTAAAGATACAATGTACAATCATAAACACAATATGACATAATATCTTTTAAAATTTTGGATCCTCCTTTGTATATTATTGTTGGTACAGAGGGGCAGACCCAGGGTTCAACACTTTAACAACGCACCAACAAAAACCTAACTACCGACCCTTTCAGCAACACCTGCGAAGTAGATGAAGTCTCACCCAAGGCAGGGGTAGGGGGTTGTAGGACTCAAGTGTCTACAACCAAGCTCAGACACATATATGTTATTACAATACTTAACAGAGGACTTAGCCAACAATATGCATTAGATTATGATCCTCATTTACATCATGGATTTAACCATTATTACAGATCAACGCAGTAATAATCAAGATCTAACACTTCCAAACTCTTAGCACATAGAATTAGCTCAGATCTATCATTCATTTACACCATTAATCACTAATCTACAACATCAAATGTGTTCATTGTTCATTATTCGCACAAAGAGCATCATAAAATGGGATATACGTGGTTCACCCCAGTGTGGGGCTATGTTCACTAACTTCTTCCTCTTGTTGATTAGTCTTTGATATCCTTACAAAGACACAGAGCCCAACTCCATAGTGGACAGGTGATCTGCACACTGCACACTAGATCCACCTTCCTCCAAATCAGGTCAAGGCATAGAGCCAACTCCCTAATAGCACAGAGCACCTACATAAAATGGTTGTGCACTAACCAACTTACAAAATAATTGCACTTCGCTCTACAAGCCTAAACATATTCTTGCACAAAGCCAACCCGATCTCTTGCACTAAGCCAAACATACTGTGCAAATAGCTAACACTACTCCTTACATCGCTTAGCTACTTCTTATTTATACAATTACAAGAAGGCCTAAAAAATGTAAATAATAACCTTGTACAATGTCTACTGTAAACAGATATTCAGAAAAGAACAGAAAAGATACAATGGAAAATACAAACATTACACAAAGATTTTTCCCCTGGAAACCCAAACCGGGAAAACCAACATATATTATATTCATTCATTATGTTTCATTGTTTACAATACAATATACATATAGGATCCAATGGCTTCCAAAATCCTAACCCAATGACCTGGATTAGTCCAAAACCCTAATTCCTTAACCAGAAATAGAAAACCATCGACAAAAACCATGTCCCGAAAAAACCACCTAAATACATGACACGTTTCTCGAGGTAGGTGTCATGTTTCCCGAGGTAGGTGTCATGTTTCCCGAGGAAGAATTTTTTTTTTCGGGGGCACTGCTCCCTGACCCCTGCGTAGGGGGATCCGCCCCCTTGCACCCCCCCTCTAACCCCCTTGCATGCCCGATGCATATGCTCAAAAACTACTACTTGTGCAAATAATATAACACATACCCAACATTCTCCCACTTGTTGTTTTCTTTGCATACAGGGGGTTACAGGGTTACATAGTCAAAAATCCAGGGCAACAATGCCCATGGATCCTCTACACCAAGAGAAATTCTCAGTGCTCAAAGATTTTGTTAACGAGTCTGCAACATTCTTCAAAGTGTCCACCTTCATCAGTGATACTTTCTTTTCTTCAATCATGTCTCTCACAAAGTAATATTGAACATCAATGTGCTTTGTATTTGAATGATAAGCAAGGTTCTTCGCCATAAAAATTGCACTTTGACAGTCACACTCTATCCTTACAGCTTGTTGTACCAACCCAATACCTGAACACAATCTTTGTAACCATACTTCTTCCTTACTTGCATGAGTGGATGCCATGTATTTAGATTCTGTAGTTGAAAGTGCCACTATAGCCTATCTTTTTCTCATCCAACTTATCGCTCCTCCAAACAGGTTAAACACATACTTGCTTATAGATCTCCTACAATCCAAATATCTAGCCTAATATGCATCCAAAAAGCCATGTATATCGACCACTCTATCCAATCGTGGTCTTCCTTCGTAGAACAATCCATAGCTAGCAGTGCCACACAAATACTTCAAAACCCTTTTTACTGTTGTCCAATGCTCCTTCCCTGGTTTCAGCATATACCTACTCAAAACTCCCACTGCATGTGCAATGTCTGGTCTAGTATAGACCATTGCATACATCAAACTGCCAACTACACTCGCATATGGAACATGGGACATGTCCTCCTCTTCTTCATGTGTCTTGGGACACTGATCCCCAGATAACTTTACACCAACAGGAATAGGAACCTTGACCGGTTTACATTCCTGCATATTAAACCTCTGCAATATTGTCTCGACATATTTTCTCTGATTTAACCAGAGTTTCCTCTTTTTTCGATCTCTTTTAATTTCCATTCCAAAAATGAAATTTGAAGCACAAAGATCCTTTGTGTCGAATTTAGAGGACAACTGATTTTTCACATCCTGGATAATCTCCTTGTTGTTTCCTATCAACAACATGGCATCCGCATACAAGACCAAATAAATCAAATGATCACCAATTAATTTAGAATACACATAGTGATCCTCTTTTCTTCTTGTGAAGCCAAGTCCTATCATATAAGTATCAAATTTTTGATACCACATCCTTGGTGATTGTTTTAAACCATACAGGGACTTTTTCAGCGTGCATACCAGCTCCTTCTTTCCTTTCATAGCATAACCTTCTGGTTGCTTCATAAAGATTTCTTCTTCCAGATCCCCATGCACGAATGTTGTCTTCACATCCATCTGTTCTACTTCAAAATCAAATGCAGCAACAACAGATAACATAAATCTTATAGAGGTTAACTTGGCAACAAGAGAAAAAATCTCACCAAAATCAATTCTCTCAACCTGGGAATAGCCCTTTGCTACTAACCGAGCTTTGTATTTCTCCACTTTTCCTTCTGCATTCAATTTCTTTTTAAATAACCATTTGATTCCAATGGGATTTATTCCAGTTGGCAACTCCACTAGATCCCAAGCCTCATTCTTATCCAAAGATGGCATTTCTTCTTCCATGTCCCTTTTCCAGAGATTTCCATCCTCTGAATCCACTGCCTACCTGACAGTTCTAGGATCATCATCAGTAATAGACAAAGAAAAATTTGAATGAAAATCATATGGACTATACCTTTCTGGTAGCCTTCTTTCTCGAGATGATCTCCTCAATACTGGAGTATGAGGACCTTCTTCTTATGATTCATGTTCTTCGGTAGAGTCTGCTTCATCATCCTTTAAATCAACCTCTATCTTCACTGGTTCTTCCTTACTTGGTAGGACTTCCTGTTTAACAACATCCTTCATTTCTCTAAATACCACATCTCGGATATACACTACCTTCTTAGTTTCTGGGTTCCAAAGATTATAACCTTTGAGACCATCTTTATATCCAATAAAGTTACATTTTTCAGCCTTCTTATCCAACTTACTCATGTTTTCCTTTGGAACATGAACATATGCATCGCAGCCAAATACCTTAGGATGTGTGAGAGAAGGTTCCTTACCAGTCCATACCTCTTGTGGAGTCTTTTCACCCAATGCTGATGAGGGTGATATGTTGACCAGATAACATGTAGTACCCACTGCCTCTACCCAGAATTCTTTCCCTAACTCGACACCACTGAGCATGCACCTTGCATTTTCCATCAGCGTCTTGTTCATCCTTTCTACAACTCCATTCCGCTAAGGTGTATATGGAGTAGTATTCTACCTTGCTATACCGCACTTCTTACAGAATTCTTCAAATTCATTCCCACATAACTCTCCACCATTATCTGTTCTCAGCACCTTAATTCTTTTCTCTATTTGATTCTCAACAAGAGCCTTAAAATATTTAAACCTGTCAAAGACTTCAGATTTCTTCCTGAGGAAATATATCTAATTTTTCCTTGAGAAGTCATCTATAAATGAGACATAGTACACAAATTTTCCCAATGATGGGACCGACACAGGTCCAAAAACATCACTGTGAACTAGTTGTAAAATTCCTTCTGCCCTCGTTGCACCAGAGGTGAATCTTACCCGATTCTGCTTCCCATATAGACAATGTTCATAGAAATCAAAATCCAGAGAACAATTAGACATACCTTCAACCATACCTTTATTATGTAGTAGTCGAAGACCCTTCTCTCCGATATGCCCCAGTCTTTGATGCCACAACATAACCTTTTCTCTAGAGACTGTAGGAGTTCTTTCTTCTTCAACTCCAATATTAGGAACAATGGAGCTATTACACCCATCACTAATAGT
>ML793223.1:496045-507426 GCA_009831015.1 Picea engelmannii
TTCTCTCCGATATGCCCCAGTCTTTGATGCCACAACATAACCTTTTCTCTAGAGACTGTAGGAGTTCTTTCTTCTTCAACTCCAATATTAGGAACAATGGAGCTATTACACCCATCACTAATAGTGCTTCCTAGCAGCTTATACAGAGTTCCAAACTGAACTCCCTTCATCAACACCATTTCTCCTCGAACCATCCTACAAGTTCCCTTTTCAAAAACTGTTTTTACCTATGCATCTTCCATTTTGCTTACAGAAATCAAACTTCTGGCCATACCTGGGATATGTAGAACACCAGGAAGTATTCTAATCCTTCCATCTATGAGTCTCAAGTTGACCCTTCCTCTTCCTATGATTCTGGTTATCGAATCATTACCTAAGAAAACATTACCTCCATCATACTTTTCATATTCGTAGAACCACTCCCTATGGGGTGTCATATGAAAGGATGCACCAGAGTCAATCAACCATGCTTCATGATCTGCATGTGTGCTTGAAGAGGCCAAGTACACATCCCCTCCTTCTTCCTTGGAGGTCTTTTCTTCTGTAGAAGAAGATTCTTCAGATCCCTTCTTTTTCTCAACTTTGGATCTACACTGCTTCTTGTAGTGCCCTTCTTTTCCACACCTCTAACATACCCTTACAAACTTTCCAAGAGATTTAGATCTACCCTCAGACTTAGATCTCCCACTTGAGAAATTAGATATATTTCTTTCCTGGGAACTTCCTTTTGCAAATAATGTGTGTGTGCTATGTCCTTCCATATTCTTTCGTCTCATCTCCTCCGACAACAAGGATGAGACCACTTCTTCAAAATTCAAAGAAGTTGTATTACTACCTATGGCCACAACCAGACTATCCCATGAGTCTGGTAAAGAACACAAAAAGATGATACATTTATCTTCATCTGAAATTTTAATCTCAACAGATACTAACTGACTTACCACAGTATTGAAGGCGTTCAAATGCTCTGCCACCGAGTCTCCATCTCTCATCCTCAAGTTATACAGCTTCTTTCTCACAAATAGTTTAATTACCAAGGACTTAGACTGATACAACTACCCCAACTTTTCCCATAAATCCTTTGTTGTAGCTTCCACTGACACACTCAGTAATACAGAATTGGAGAGACACAGTCGGATTGTGCTCTTTGCCTTCCTATCCGTCTTTTTCCAGTCATCTACAGAAGTTACTGTAGGTGTAGTACCTTGATCTATCGTGATCCATTGATCTTTGTCCACCAAAATATATTCCATCTTGAGCTTCCACAACTCAAAGATTTTCCCATTAAACTTCTCGATATCCATCTTCGAATTTCTTTCCATTTCTTTTCCCCTGAAAAACAATACCGCAAATCTTCCACTATAACATATCACAGTCCCGAGCCAAACCCTTGACCACAAAGGCATCCGCCCTAAGCCAATAAAGCTCTGATACCAAATGTAAATACTAACCTTGTACAATGTCTACTGTAAACAGATATTCAAAAAAGAATAGAAAAGATACAATGGAAAATACAAACATTACACAGAGATGTTTCCCCTGGAAACCCAAACCGGGAAGACCAACATATATTATATTCATTCATTGTGTGTCATTGTTTACAATAAAATATACATATAGGAGCCAAAGGCATCCAAAACCCTAACCCAATGACCTGTATTAGTCCAAAACCCTAATTCATTAACCAGAAATAGAAAACCATTGACAAAAACCATGTGCTGAAAAAACACCTAAATACATGACACGTTTCTAGAGGTAGGTGTCATGTTTTTCGAGGCATAATTTTTTTTTTCCGGGGGTGCTGCCCCCAGACCCCCACGCGGGGGGCTTCACTCCCTACACCCCCCCCTCTAACCCCCCTACATGCTCGGTGCATACTCTTATTGTGTAAAGAATATAACACATACCCAACAAAAAAACCCTTTGTTGGGTCCACAAGCCCACAAAACAAGCAATATCCCGCAACCTTCGCTCTGCTTGGTCGCTCCATCTTCGACCAACCTGTTGAAGTCCCAAAAGTGGTCAAACATGACCAATGTTTCCTCAAAATTTGGTCAAGGGCCAATAGGACCTGAAAACGCACCCATGACTCATCTTGAGTCACTCAGATCTGGGCAACATTGCTTCAAAGCCCTCGAGCTTAGCTCGAGCTACCTTGACTTGCTTCTTTGCCAGAGATTCCTGCTCAATGAACTCCTAAATTACTTGTTCTGTAAAAGGCCCTTCCAGGCATTGTTCCACTGTCGTAACCACTTTTTGCAGCTGCGAGCCTTGTCCTTCAATCTCTTCAAAAAGCATGCAGGATTCATCCTGGACCAACTGGAGTCTCTATGTAATATCCATGACTCTTCTCTATATGGTAGTAACCTACTGCTGGACTATGTTTTGTTCCTATGATATTTTAATCCTCTCGAATGTAGTGAGAAACTTCATCTGTTCCTACTTTTGTTCCTCCTAGAGTTGTGCTTCCAGTTTCCTTAGCTCTAGATCTTCTGTAAGGCACTCATAGGTCTGTGCACTATGATTAATTAATTGCTTACAATCTGAGGCCGATGCCTTGATTATTTATACTGTGTTCCTGGCATCTTCTTCCCTCTGATCGTGCACTTCTTGCAGAGTGTTATGTACTGCTTGGAGTTCTAATTCCATTATTCGTTCTTGAAGCTGCTAAATGGCTTCGATGAGATTCCCCACTTAAATCTCGATTGACTCTGGTTCCTCTTGTGCCAAGCCTGACACATCGCAAAGTACTTTAGTCACTACCTCTTTGACCACAATATTATCTATTAGTAGCTGATATGTTTCTTTCTACATCTTCTCTTTGTCCTCCTCAAACATTGCCTTGATTTCATCTTTCTCCTGTTGCACAACTCAAAGTTTCTCTAAGACCTCCTCCTTTTCTTGCTTCATGACTTCTGTATCTTGCTCCTTTTCTTCTTAGACTCGACGAAGTCAAGCCTCTGTTACATATTCTAATCTTCATAATTGGGTGGGCTCATCCACCAATTATGCAATTCCTGCTGAAGAGGGCGCAATAGGTAATGTGCGACTCAAATGGATAGCATGATGTATGTCCTTGAGCTCCTTATCTATTCTGTCATATAGTGTTTCTTGCTTCCCTTCATGTCTCTACAAGATATCCTCTGAGGCATCATCCAGTGTGAGCACATTCTTCAATTGAGGCTTATTGGCTCGGGTCTTCTTTCATGTTGAGGGTTTCTATATGGAAACCTTCCTTTTGTTAGATGTTTTAGCCTCTGTAGCAGGATCCTTTGGTGGTGTAACTTCACCTTTGCCTTGTTTCTCTCCTCCTTCCCTTCCTTCTTCTTGGTTCACTTTGTCTCCTCCTCCTCCTGTGGCTGAGTCAGGATTGCTTTCCTCTGAGGCACTGTCCTCCTCATCAGTTTCTATGTTCTTCACTTCCTTCTTTTTCTTCTTTTTCTTTGCACTAGTCTGTCCATCATGTTCGACTCGGGTGACCAAGAGACATCTGATGATGTCGGGGTCGGAGAGTTTTGCATCTTCCACCGATACGAGGAACTCTGCTAGCCGTTCTTTGGTGATCTCCTCCATGTCTTTATCGGTCAACTTATAATAGGACTACATCTCCTCCTTACTCTCATCCCTGCGTGCAATGATATAAATAAAGTGTCGATCTGCGTGGAACTTTGCTAGAAGTTTGTACTGATGCAGTGTTTTTGGCTTCATTCATTGAAATGCTTCAATGGTGTGCTTCATCTACTAGTAGTAAGCATGGAGGACAACGTTTGAATGCCACTGCTTCGACATGTCATTTGTGTACCACAAGGTGGATAACCTTGTGGCCAGTGACTCTGATGGCCCGAATTCTAGGAATGTATCTCCTTCTGACATCTGCCAAGCGATGAAGGTGATCAGTGCCAATAACCAACTCAAATAAAATTCATAGCCTCGATCTTCTTATTTGCGATAGTCCTTCTCGAGCTCGTTGATGAGGTAGCTCACCCAATTCATTTTCACTCCTTCTACACACTTTCTTGTGAGGTCTACTAAAAATCCACTTACCTGTGTTGGATGGTTCTTTCTAATGATCTTACTAGCTATAAGATGACAAGATGGGCGCACTGCGCCATCCTTGTTGGAGGCTACCTTGTAGCCTCGCTTTCCCTTCTCTACATAACCATAGTATTCCTTTATGTGTTGTGCCAGGGAGTGATATGAAGTATTCCTTGGGTAGAACTGGTGAGGGTCTAGTCACTGCATGCTCAGTCTCATGATCAAGTGGATCAACATAGAATCCATGGTGACGTGCCTGTCAAGCCACAGATAGACTCCATGATAGCACGAAAAGAGGAGTTTAATGCAAGTGTTAACCTCCTGGTGTCAACCAAAATGAGGGATCTTCATCACGTCTAGGATCATTAATTGCACGAGCTCCTTAATCCACAACTGGGAGACTATGCATGACTTCTTCCCAGTCGTCTTCATCAAATACCTATGCGGTGCGAGCATCACATATTTCTTCCAGTCTTCGAGGTTGAAGTCATTGTTATTCAAAGATGGAATGTGTCCTAACTAGGGTCCAACTATCCATAACCCCTTCAAGATGTATGCAGTGATTATTGTGTACTCAAATTCACACGGTATACTGTCGTGGTTCACCATGCTAGCCAAAGGCGGTATGTACTCTAGAAAGACCGACGAGATATGCTTCGCATTAGCCAGATCATTGCGGTGTTTTCTTCTCTTCTCAACAGTGCAACCAGAATACCATCCAGTCGATGGGGATGCTTCAAATCTGCCAGTCGATGATGCCTCTATTCCCACAAACATGACTCTCTCGGTCATGAGGCCTACAAGTATTTTCTCCACAAACTTCTCTAATGCACCATGTTCACCCAACATTCACACTTGTAATAAAATAAATCAGGTATGCGAATGGACAAGAAAGGTACTCAAATGGATGGAAAAGTATAGAAAGAACAACGTGATACAATGGGTTCTTTGTTAGCTCGGATATCACGGTCTGCAAAACCTGGTCTCGGCGCAGTGTCCGATGGGTTGAATAAGCAACATCGTAACAGATTCCTCCAATGGGTAGGAATGCCTCCAATGGGTAGGAATGCCTCAATCAATATGAATCCATCCGTTATGGCATGGTCTCAATGGTCCAACGATGGTCTTTTTGGCACTAACTACATTTCTATCTGTTTTGAAGTGTCATTCTAATAGTTCGAGCACCTCCAATGGTCATATAGCTTCATTGTGGTGAAGTCCTATTGGCACAGGGGAAGACCCAAGGTTCACTCCAATATCACACCAACAAGCCCTAGCTACCGACCCTTTTGGCAACACCTGCGAAGAATATACAGTCTCACCTGAAGCAACTATGATGGGGTTGTAGGACAGAGATGTCTACAACCAAAGGGATGTCAAGTGGATGAAGTACAACAAAAACTACATATGCATCAACACTTATCAAGCTATATCTATCCTGCAAAGTTATAGATCTGATCTAACATAGTAATGCAATTAACCATATATCAACAACAGAGATCAAAGCATCAATCACACACACAACACAAGATATATGTGGTTCACCCTCTCTCTAGGGCTAAATACACAGAAATGTGCTTATTATATATTAAGATAAATCCTATAGTTCTAATCTGCACTCTTATCCAACATATATTCTCTCTTCTCCTGTCTTCCTCTACCTTCCTACACACCCAACTGTAGGATTAGATCCTTGCGCCCAGCCAATGATCTTACAATACCAAGAATCTCTCGCTCTCAACACTCCCTCTCTCACAGTACAATAATATCTCAATAAAAAATACTCAATATCAATGCCCAACAATAGTACCCCCTTGACCTAGGTCCTCTCGACCTCTATTTATACATTATAGTTCCTCATTGACAGCCTCAGGTTGAAACCTGGGTGTCAAAACCCTAATTACCAAAACCCTAGGTGTCTAAAACCCTAGGTCAACTTGAACCACTTTTCCTAGGCTTTGCCAGACTGTCTCTCCTTTCTTTCTACGCGATGGTAACGGTGGATTTCCTCGATTTCTGAATTATCCTCGATCCATCTCCCTTGATTCTCTATCATCTTTGATCTCCTCATCTCTAAATTGTCATTACTTCAATAATATGACACTTTTGAGACTTCGATCTAATCCTCCCAAATTGGTGAAGTGTTGAATAGATCTATCACCATAGATATTTCATGTCTTGATTATATGGTCTCTGTTTATTCCAAAAATCTAGGGTTCGATATTTCTTGGCTCATCTGAGTTGTTTATCGTCGGAGTACGTCAAGGCTGGAGTTGACCATGCTCTGACAAGATCAACAGTTGACAGGATTTCCCTACTCTTCCTCTGATCCAACAATTGTAAGAATTTCATGACTTTGGGACTTCGGGGCTTCGAAGGTCCAAGTAATTGTTGCACCAATTTCCATTGGATTTGTTCAGCACTGAAGTGGTCAACATTACATTATCCTTCCACTAGTTTGATCCAACGACTATGAATTAATCAACCATTGAGATGGATGACCAATATTTATTCGTTGATCTGTATCTCGGACCGACGACTGTGCTTAAACCGATATGGAGATCTATGATTAGGGATGATTGTAGAGTTCCAACTAACATGACCTTTAAAATAATCATTGAGTTTTGCAATATAAATGATCATTGATAGTGGGATCGATGCCAACCATTGATCTATTTGTAGGTGACAATCGAGGGTTTATATGGATTTCATAACCAAAACTTGCACGATCGTTAACTCAATCCTTTGATCCCGCAATGGCTCTCCATCATTGATATACCCTTACTAATATCTGACAGTCCTCCTCTGCAACTCCTAGATTTGACGGTCCTGGTTTTTCCCAAAAACCACATTAGTGGAAAAAATTCCTCGATTATTTTGGAGTTTTACTATGGGGATTTCAATCTCAATAGCATTTCTGAAATGCACTTTTCCTTATGAGCTTTGATCAATATTATTATGCACCTTGTTTGTCATCAATGATCATTCATCATAAAAACTCATCATCACATCAAAATGACTTCAAATGTTTACATCAATGACAACACATCAATGACAATATGTGCAGTAGAAAGGACATCTGAATAAATACTTCAAAGCTCCAAAGAAGCAAAGAGATGGATAACAGGAGAAAAATCAGGAAGAAAATGTAATAGGTCATGTGTTACAAGATGTTTTGATTCTTTCTATAGATAATATTTTTGAGTCTTGTGTAGTATATTTAGGGTCTTCATTTCATGCAACACCCCATAGGAAATATTTTTTATATTATGTTCAAGGTGATTTTAGACATGTTCATTTGGGTGATGATGCACCATGAAAAATTGTTGGAATGGGTAAAGAATGGAAACCAATGGTTGTTGAAAGAGGTAAGACATGTTCCATATCTAAGGAAAATTCTAATTTCAATAGGGAAGTTGGAAAGTGAAGGTTGTATATCTATATTTATAGATAAGGTGTGGAAGGTCACCAAAGGATCACTAGTGATAGAAAAAGGAGAGAAGGTAGGTACATTGTATTTATGTACTTGTAATATTAATTCTTCTATATCTTTATATTCTAAGGGAGTGGATACAACACTATGACATCATAGGCTTGGACACATAAGTGAGAAGGGGATGAAAATACTTCACAAAAGAAACTTGTTGCCAGATATCAAAGCATTGTGTTTATGGAAAACATAAGAGAGTCATATTTCTTAGAGTCGGAAAAGAAAAGAAGAGTGAAAGGTTAGAGCTTGTGCATACTATTGGTGCAGAATTGATTAGACCAGGGTCCTTCTCAGGTTACCAACAAAAGGTACCGTGTATTCTAGAGCGCTAGCATTTTCATCTCCTTCGAAGAGAAGAAGTCTCACCTGAAGTGCAACCAAGAAAAACGGATAGGGAAGGGAAAGGAGAATACTTGGGTGGGTTCTTAGAACCTTCAAGGTTCACCATGATCTTGCACAATATAGACCAATTACAGACCATATATAAACTCATGTATACAAGGATTGAAGATACTTAAGATGCGAAAAGAATTCATACACAGAGACATCATAAGGAGCTTATCAATCATAAAGAAGTACTGTAAATATACAATGTACAAGAATCAACATAATATGACACAATATATTTTAAAATCTTGGATCCCCCTTTGTATATTATCATTAGAACTTATTAAACACAATCTCAGAGATACAACTTGGTATACAATCTCAGAGAATTCTTACTCCGAACTCATATCGCAAAGTTCAATGTAACCAAAAATCGTATACAGATTACATGTAAAAAATTTGATTAATAACAACAAAACTTAGCCTATCAGAACTAACCAACCCAACCCAACAAGAACAAGAGCTGAGAACCCTTTTACAATTGTATCCATGTCATATATATAAGCTGATTTGGATCTTTTAACTTTGGGCGTTGCATTGTCCATTTCTGCAAACTATTTCTGTTACTTTTCCTTGTTCCACTTTCCAACTTCTTCTATAGCTTGCGTAACTCGTGTTAAACCACAACTGGGAATACAGTCCTTCCTATAGCTTCAAATTCAAAAACAAATGGGCCCAACAGGCTCCAACCACAAGACTTGACTCGCCCTCGAGTCAAGTACTTGGCTCTTTCGCAACTTCTAGGAGTAACTGTTGCTTTCCCTTATCCTCCTTCTCCACTTTACCTTCCTCTTCTTCTTGCACTTTCTCTTTTTATGCCTCTTCAAATGAAGGGCCCAACTCTGGGATGAAATCTAAGGCCTGCTTTCATACTTTCTGAAAACTCCCAATTTTATCCCGCCATTGCCTGGAAAGGAGTGAGGCCTTGACTAAGAACTATTGGATCACATCCGTGATACATCCCTTAGGATTGGATGCGACCAAAGATTTCCATTCAGAGTCCTATGTAGCATCTACCTGATGAATTTTCATATATACTATCTGAATGACAGGTCAAAATTCATGCAACTCCTTCTTGGCTATGAATTGTGCCTCGAACAGAAATTTCAGCTCATTATCATCTTGCTAGATTTGGTCGAATTTCTCTTGTTGCTCGAGCGGATCCATAGTGATCGCAAATTCCTCATTCAATGAGTATATTTTCATGCACACGTACTCTAGAGTCTAGTTTTTCCTAACAATGATGCCCATCTAGTCATTGACTTATCGGAATATCCTTGTGCACTCAGTTGTGTCCTTGTGTAGTGTTGATTGAGAATTATTTCCTTCCATCACTACCTTCTCCATATGTTCTTGCAACTTCCGAGGCTGTTGCTATGCTTCTTGCTGAATATGATGCAATTGTAATTCTAGATGTTTTGCGTGAATGGCCAACCATGACCATGATTCTTGAAGTAATTTGATCTGGTGCTTAGGTTCTCCTGCATTACTAGACTCTGGTAGTTGGGGTGCAACCTTCCTTATTTCTAGCCAGGCTTCAACAAGCCTTTCCTGGACTCTTTCCAGTTTCTGTTCTACCTAAATCTTGGTGAACTCTTCTTGTGTCTTGCGCACTTGAGCAAGGAGTGTTTCCTCCCTTTCTAACTCTGCACTCCTTTTGGCTTGCTGGATCATCTTCTCTAGTTGATCAGTTGAGGCCCTGATCACTCTGACTAGATATGCTACTGGCCACTGTGCGAGTTCAGTGGAAGAAGGTGTGGCATCCCTGGGTTCTCATACCTATAGTGGAAGAACACTGGATGTTGAGTGATTTGTGGGCGTCTCTACTTCTTCCTCTCCTATAGATGATCCTAGAGAAAGCCTCAACCTCAACGCCGATGGAAGGAATGTTAAAACATATGTTTTGTCTAGGAAGAGTTGCAATAAATATGCACATTGCTGAGGGTTTTTGAGGACTAGATACATTTGTTCCTATGCTGACATTGCTCTTTTCCCGAAATTTGTCTCAGGTTCCTTTTGGCCCGTTGGTATCTCCAATTCTTTGTGGACCTATGCTTCCTGGGTTGCGCTTCCCATAGCACCCTCAACCTTAGTCATTGGGGCAGTGTGTTGGAGACTTTAGACTTGCAACTTCTCTATTGTTTGCATCTCCATCAAAGACAAAGTGTCCTTACTCGGTGCAAAGGGTATGATATGCTAGTCCTGGGCTTCAGGGTTTGGGCCGGTTAGTTGTAGCCTTTGCTAAGGTATTTCTAGGTTTGGACCAGGAATTTTTTGTCTTTGCTCAGGTATCTTTGTGTTTGGACTAGGGAGTCCTCACCTCTGCTCAGGTATTTATGGGGGATCAAGATTCATGGGTTATGGAACACTGGTTTGGGATGGAATGCTAGTTTCTGGGGGTGGAGAATGGGGTTGTAGCAGTGATGGAGGTTGCTCAGTGATGATGGTGGATGGAGTGGTGTTAGGCTCAGGGTCATCCTAGATATGTATAATGTGGGTTGCTCGAGCCCCTGAGCGAGTGTGAGGAACGATCAATGAAATGGGTTGGGGGTTTAGAACTGTACCTGGGGAAATCCCTGTACTGAGTTTCTTAGCCACTAGCTCTATGTTGAGTGAAACACTAAGGATGTTTTTGACATCCTTACATATCAACATAAATTTCTCTGACAGTTGCAGGAACATCGACAGTTTTCTCTTCTTGTGCTCCAGTGGCTGCATCTCCTCCTCCTCTTCAAAGTCCATCTGTGCTAGAGCTTCTTTCTTTCATACCTCCGGTCCTGAGCTCGGTCCTACCCTAAATTCCTAAACTTTCTTCTTCAACAGCTTGGCGGGAAAAACATAATGCAGCCACGACTTGCACGGGTTACGTTTGACTCTAGGCCATGACATAAATTCTTTGTCGAAGGCCTCTTCATCCAAATAGAATGGAAACATGCATGAATGGAAGTCCTCCCTATTTTCATACCTCGACCATGCAAATGTATGGTGGAAGTTCATGATGAATGCTATGTTCCATGTATTGTAGTTAAGCATCTCCTGTGGAATGCACAACCTCTGTGTTGCATCGATTAATCTATTGTACCACTTGGAGAACGTCATGTTGTTGAAGGCGGTGTTCTCTGAGTCTGCCTGTGAATGTCGGGGCTCAAACATTTTCTCCAAGAACCCCTTATCTGTTGGTGCCAATGGTCTATTGATGGGTGGCGTCAAATTGAGCATTGCAAACGCAAGAAAAAAGTATCCGTAGGTGAAAGTACCACCTTTCTCTTGGGCTTCCTTGCAGGCCACAAGGAGTTCCTCCAATAAGTAGCTGCACTAGTTGAAGACAGTTCCATTGGCACAAAAATATGCCATGGATAAAGCATCCAATGTGCATTCTCCCTTGTAGTAGGACCTCATAACTTTGTTATCAATGATGTAGCAACCGATCCTGACCGTTTCAGGTAAGATGGGTTCTATTTTGGCTGTG
>ML793223.1:507472-557387 GCA_009831015.1 Picea engelmannii
TGGGCTCCCCCTTCTTCTTTCCATTCTTGCTAGGACCCTGGAAACCTTTGGACACGTCCTCACCCTCGAGGGACAGTCCTGTAAGCTGGTGGATGTCCTCTGTGTGGATTGGATATCTCATATCCAACCATAGACTTATTTCATGCACCCTTCTGATTGGAAACTTGGTACGCTTCGCAACTTCCCTAGTGGTGCCGAAAAATGGTAAGTCCTTGAGGGTCATGATGCTTGAATTGAACAAATTGATAAAGTAGGGCTTATGCACAAACTGCATGCCTCCAAACTCGTCTGGAGTGATACTCTAGAAGACGTCAATGTTCATTTGAGGGAAAAATATAGGATGATCCATGGCTCTCTCTCCTGGTTGCGATAAGATGGCTCCCAAGGCAATACCTGATGCATCTACGCGCACATGAAATTGGTTTTCCCAGTTTGGAAATATCAAAATATGTATTGTGCCGAGCTTCTCCTTTAGGGTCTCTAACACTTTACTGCATTCTAGGGTCCATTGGAACACTTCAACCTTTTTTAGTAGATTTTCTAGAGGTGCAGTGATATTTTCATATCTTCTGATAAACTTGTGATAGTATCTTGTGTGCCCCATTGTGGAGCAAAATATTTTAACACTCATAGTTGGCGACATGTTCACAATAACCATAAATTTTTTTGGGTCTACTAGTACTCCCTCTCGACATACTATGTGGCCTAACAAATTTCCATGTGGCACACAAAAGATACAATTTTTGAGGTTCAATGACATATGAAATTCTCTACATCTATCAAAAATCAGACATAGTAGCGCTACATCTTCCTTGAGAAGACTGTATATTGTCCAGTCATCCATATAAAATTCTATAAACTTGTGAATAAATTCTTGGAAAGCTCCTATTACAATCCTGGAAAAAATTACAGGGGCGTTCTTTAGGCCGAATGGCATCACATTGTATTTAAATGACCTCCATTCTGTTGTGAATGTGGTCTTATTTTTTTCCTCTTCAACAATCCTTATTTGGTGATACCCCAAAAATCCATCTGTAAATGAATAATATTCTTTCCCCGCAACCTATTCTATCACCTCATCAGTAAAAGGTGTTGGGAAAGGGTCATGAACACAGGAAGATTTAAGGATTTTGTAGTCGACACTGACCCTAATGTCCTCTATTCCTTTCTTTCTCTTGATTACTATTGGGCTGAACCATTCTGCTTCCTCCTTTGAAAAAATAAGTCCAACTTCTAACATCTTATATATTTCCCTCTTAACCTCCTCTTTCACTATGGGATTAAGGAGATATGGTCTATGTCTCATAGGTTTTGGTCTTGGTTTTAATTCAATTTTCATCTCTCCCATAGCTCCTTTAATCTCTTTTAACTCTAAAATATCGTTGGGAACAAATCCTCATACTCTCGCAACAAGCTATGTATTTCTCGGCTAGTTTTCTCATCCCAGTAATCTCCTACCATAGCTATCTTAGGTTGCTTTGTGGTCCCTAAATTAACTTTGCGCAGCTTCAATGGGTGATTATAAGAACCATTAGCCTATATGGGTATGATGTTCTGGATTTCTTTGTTCCCTTCTATCTCCTTAATGGCTAAGTTTATCAATTCTTCTAAATCATCTGGGCCTTCCAATTCCTTCTCAATATTATATCATTCTATAGGTATCTTGTCCAATTTTAGGTGAAGATTATTCTAAATTTCTCGGCTATGCTTTGAACATATTGTTCAACAAAAAAGGTATTCCAACAGAGGAAAAACACCTTCAGTAACTACTCACATAACCAGATCAAAGATCAACACATCGATCTTTTCACGTGGTAAAACCCCTACTGGGAAACATCCATGACCCCAAACAACGTGGCCACTTGGAGGAGTTTATTAATGCAAAGAAAAATATTACAGAGAGATTTTAGAAGAGAGTTTTTCACAATTGATCATCTACAAATGACCCTCCATGCTCTTTAAATAGAGATCATGGACCAATCGGGTGTTAAGACACGAATCAATGGTCATTAATATCGAGGAGAGTATGAACCATTAGATCACTCTATGTCAGGAACATATCGTGACCATCAGATTTCCTAACTACAAATGCATACTAATGCCTACTAAAGAAACACACTAGAAAACACACTTTTACCTAATGACACAATAGACCAAGTAGATCTTACTAACTCCTAAGTGTCTAAATATCCTAACATCCCCCCTTAAGAACAACTTGGGATAGGATTGAAGGATTTGCAATAGTGACACAATAGGATAAGGAAGGAGGAATTAGAGCCTATCCCCCTTTAATGACAACTTCTTGAACTCCTAACATAGATCAAAGTTTGGAAAAATTTTCTTCTGTAAGAGACTTTGTGAAAATGTCTGCAACTTGATATTCTATAGGGAAAAAGATCACTTCAATAACTTGATCATGAATGAGCTTTCTGATGAAGTGCATGTGTAGCTCGATTTGTTTTCTACGCTGATGTTTAAATGGGTATTTGGTGAGCTTGATGGCACTCTGATTGTCACACCAAAGGCTAGTTGGATGCTGGTGTTGGAATCCAAACTCTGAAAGGAGTTGCCGAAGCCATAGGGCTTCCTGACTTACATTTACCATTGCTTGGTACTTTGCTTCTGCTGAAGAAAGTGTGATAGCTTGTTGTTTCTTACATTCCCAAGTGACAGGTCCTAAACAAGGGTTGAAAACATAACTTGTAGTAGACTTCCGATCATTAGGGTCACTAACCTAATCCGAATCAGTGAAACCAACCAATAAAGGAGTCCCCCCTGAACTATAATGTATCCTGAACTGAACTGTACCACAAACATAGCGAAGTATCGTTTTATTTGCTTTCCAATGGCTTTCATGGGGTGTTTGCATATATCGGGCAATAGGACCAACATCAAAGGAAATCTCAGGACGGGTATGAGTCAAGTATAAGAGGGTACCAACTAACTGACGGTACAAGGTGGCATCAAATTTAGGAGAAGTACAGGTGACATAAATCTTGACTCCAGACTGGAAGGAAGAAGGGGTTGGTTTACAATCGCCCATGTGAAAGCGATGAAGAAGGTCACAAGCATACTTAGACTGGGAAAGAAAAAATCCTTCATTGGTTTGCAAAACTTGGAGGCCAAGGAAATAGTGAAAAAATCCTAAGTCTGTCATTTCAAATTTCTTCTTAAGGCTGGTTTTCACATGGTTTAAAAGTTTTGAGTCACTACTAGTAAGGATAAGGTCATCAACATAAAGGACAAGGATTATGAGATGGCTTCCTAATTTCTTAGTATAGACATTAGGATCAGAATGACATCTAGAGAATCTAGTGGCAATAAGAAAGCTATCCATTTTGGCATACCAAGCTCGTGGAAATTTCTTGAGACCATAAAGAGATTTCTTGAGGTGACAAACAAGGTTAGAGTCATTTTGGACATAGCCAGGAGGTTGTTCCATGTAGATTTATTCTTGCAAATATCTATGCAAGAAGGCAGATTTAACATCCATCTGATGGACCTCCCATTTATGTGAGGCAACAAGGAAAAGAACAAGGCGGATGGAATTCATTTTTGGTATAGGGGAAAAGGTTTCATTATAGTCAATTCCTTCAACTTGGTAAAATCCTTTGGAAACTAACCGAGCCTTGTGTATTTCAACACTTCCATCTGATGCATACTTAGTTCTGTACACCCATTTGCATCTAACAAGTTTTCTTCCTTTTGGAAGAATACAAGATCCCAAGTATCATTTGCCATTAAAGAATGATACTCTTCATTCATTGTTGTATCCCAATCTGGATGACCTAAAGCTTCTACAAATGTCTCTAGATCACGAGTTTATGAAACTTGAGCCAAAAGAGAAGAGGCTAGCTAGAACTATGAACGTGTCCGCCACTGATCTGAAGGATCACCGACAAGATCACCAACTACTTCTCGTGTTGAACGGACCCATCTAAGAAGTGGTGGAGTTGGTGTTGGTTCAGGTTCAAAGGACTCATCTGAGGAGGGTGAGCAGGCGGAGGTGGATTTTTATCCTCACTATCATCATCTGAAGAAGAAACCAGATCACACCGAAGATGGCTCACAGACCGAGGAAGGCACAATCACCGAATTAGACTCGTAGGCCAAGAGATTTTCATCAAATTTAACATCTCTTCTAATAACAATTTCATTACAATGTGATTGAAGAAGTCTGTAACCTTTGACATCTTCAGAATAACCAACAAATACACACTTCTCACTTTTAGGCTACAATGATTTCCTTTTCTCATCAGGAATGGGAGCCCATGCTACACTGCCAAATACACAGAAGTGACTTACATCTGGTTTAATTTTAGTCCAAGCTTCTTTCTGTGTTATATTTTTAAGATCCTTTGTGGGAGTGTGATTTACTATGTAATTTTCATAGTTGATGGCTTCCGCCCAATACTTTAGACTTAATCCCTTAGATTGGATCATACAATTATCCATTTCATTTAATGTGCGGTTCTTTCTCTCAACCACACCATTTTGTTGTGGTGCATATGGAATAGTGTGTTGCATTTGGATTCCCTATGTAGTGCAGTAGCTTGCAAAATTATTTTTCACATATTCACCTCCATTATCTATTCTTAACCTTTGAATTGGATGTCCAGATTTCTTTTCTAAAAGTCATCAATAAAAGTTAAGAAATACTTGCACCCATAAAAACAAGGAGAAGAAAGTGGACCACACAAATCACTGTGAACAAGCTGCAAAGGACCCGAGGCATGCCAAGAGGCACGTTTGTCAAAACTGCCCCGATGATGTTTGTTGAGAACACAACCGACACAAACACCATCTCTGCATGAAACAAGAGGAAGACCGATCACCATCAGTTGATTACATAATTGTTGCAATGAGCGATAGTTTAGATGACCGAACTGCTCATGCCAAAGTTTGCTCAAGTCATCACTATGAGCAACAAAAAATGATGAAAAAGATGATGAACCAAAGTTGTCAAACTTGTACAACATGGTTATATCATCAACAATTCCAGTTGCAAGAACATGCTTAGGATCTTTTAGATCCTTGATTACAACTTGGTGAGGTGAAAACTCGACGGTTTTACCTTCACCTGAATGAGTGATTTGATATATTGATAGAAGGTTACAAGAAAGACTTGGAACACATAATACATCATTAAAATTACCATTATCTACTTGAATTGTTCCAGATCCTACAACACTAAGAGATCTATCATCACCAACAGATATTTTCTTGGTGTTACATTCATTTACAGTAGAAAATATGGCTTTATCCTTAGCCATATGATAAGATGCTCCTGAATCAATAATCCACTCATTAGAAGAAGAACTAGTAGTAGAATTTGAATTGAAGGAGAAACCAGAAGAAAAAAGTGCATGTCCCTGAGAAGAAGAAGTAGAATCAATATTGATGTTGTGATTCTTCATCCCTGCTTCTAAAGATGCCATTTTCTTGAAACATTTGGACTCATCATGGCCATCTTTATCACAAAATTTTCAATGTTTGTTAGTATTCTTACTTTTATATTTTTCTCCTTTGTCACCAGTAGGAGCTGAAGCTGTCTGAGCAGGTTTGGGACCCTTATGTTGTTTATTGTTGTAGCGAGGATGTTGCTTCTTGGGATACTTGGATTTATCTTTCTGCTGGGCAACTAAGGCTTTTTTGGAGGGACCTGTAGTGTTGATCACTCCAAATTGTACAAGCTTATCTTCCTCTCAAATCAAAGAAGCACAAAATGACTCAAGAGTGGGTTTTTCATAAGATTAATCCCCTAGAGCCTTTCTCATTGCATAAAAGGTAGATACAAATACATAATATGAACTACCTATATTAGAAAGAATAATATAGATGCAACGCTCTTCCTCCATCTTTATCTTACATTCTTCACATAAAATTATGAGTGTTTTAAACCTAGATAGATAGTCTCCAAGGCAAGAAAAATAATTTGGACTCAAGGTTAGTATTTGATTTTATAACTGTTGTGCTCGAATAATATTGAGTTTACCAAACACATATTCAATCGTGTCCCAAGCTTCTTTGGGGTCATCAATATCTTGAAGGCGGTACCTTAAATCAAGAGAGATGAAAATTCCAATTAGTCCATGTGCTTCATCATTCCTATTATCCCACTTGGCTTTCTTATCATCATCAGTGGCTGCCTTTTCCTTTCCCAAGGTAATCCGGTACAAGCCTTTACTTCTTAATAAATCTTCCATATGACATTTCCATTGGAAGTAGTTGTTGTTGGTAAGCAAGATAGTACTTGTAGAATCCATATTAAATATGTAGATAATGTGGACTTAAAAACTGAAACTGATGATTTGGATGGAAAGAGCTCGAAAAATTGTGTGGTTTTTAAAAAAATGGCACTGAAAATGGACTTCCGATGTTAGAGTTATGCCCTTTAAAAAAAAGGCACAATCGGTAACCAAATGACCACGTGATTGTGTAAGTTGCTTTATGAAGTGACTCATTTTTATAAAGAGAAGTGGGGATCACTTTTACAATGAAGTTACTTTATAATAGAAAAGATGCATGCAAAATAAATAACTCTAAAATAAAATATTAAAGCTACTTATAGTGATTCACTTTTATACTTGAAGTGAAATACACTTTACAATTTTAGCATGAACTTTTCAAAAAAGGTAACAAAAGAGAGACTTAAACTCAAGACCTCTTACTTAATAAGGAAAATTTTAACCAAATGATCTAGCAAAACATATTTTAATGTTTGAAAGGAGGATTGGAGGTGTTGTTGTTTTTGTTGTTGTTGTGGAATACGGACTTGGAGAGCGTGCTAAAAAAAACTCTTTCACACAAGAAAAAAATTTCGCTTCTCGATGACAACAAGGGTTAGATCTCGGTTAGCTTACCTGGAAGATGCACCTTTTCCTATCTTTTTCTGATTTGCCAAGATCGCACAGGGCATGGGGAAAAGAGAATACACAGATCTAAAAGAGTAGCAACCCAGAAATAAATAAAACAAAACCGAAATAAAACTAAAATACTACTCTGCAAAAAATTTAAAAAATGCGTATTCAAGCTTTATACCTCCGGATCTGACTGTAATGGCCGTATCTTGGGAAAACAGAAACCTTTTCGAGTGAAACGAAAAGAGTTACTAACTGAAACAAGTGCTACGGACGTAATGGAACAGTCCTCTCTACCCAAAAATGTAAGGAAATGACAGAAAGTAGAGATGACGCAACTTGGCTTCAAAATCTCGATCTATAACAAGAGCGGGTGTTCAAACATGCTCTGATACCATGTTAGAAAACACAGGTATTCCAATAGAGGATGAACACCTTTAGTAAATACTCACATAACTAGATCAAATATCAACACAACGATGTTTTCATGTGTTAAAACCCCTATGGGGAAACATCCACGACCCCAACCAACGCGACCACTTGGAGCAGTTTATTAATGCAAAGAAAAAGATTACAAAGAGATTTTACAAGAGAGTTTCTCACAATCGATCATCGGAAAATGACCCTCTATTCTCTTTAAATAGAGATCATGGACCAATCGAGTGTTAAGACACATATCAATGGTCGTTAAGATCGAGGAGAGTATGAACCATTGGATCATTCTATGTCGAGAACATATCGTGACCATCAGATTTCCTAACTACAAATGGATACTAATGCATACTAAAGAAACACACTAGAAAAAAAACTTTTACCTAACGACACAATAGACCAAGTAGATCTTACTAAATTCTAATTGTCTAAATATCCTAACACATACCACCAAGTCTGATTTCTGTTTAGTAGTGTCTGTAAAAATAAATTGTCTAATTCTTTGCAGGATTACTTCAAGCTCTGGGTACTTGCTTGTAAATGAGAAGTCATTTCAAAAGTGATCTGCCAAGGTTTTCCAGTCGTTGGTCTGTCTTTTGGTTTCTTAATGCATGAACCAAGATTTCGGAATTGGACCTAGTGAATGGGGAAATACTTGAACCCAGAAGCGAGATGGTATTTCCGCAACTTGCCACTGTGTCACACAGTGTTCAATATGTGCTTCAGGATCAAACTGTCCATTGAAAAATTATACATCTTGGAAATCCATTTGCATATCTGGTTCCAACTGCTCCTTATCTTGAAATCTGCATTTGATACCTTACTTCACATCATCCCAATTTTCGAGTAAGGTTTTGTGATTGGCCCACCATCTGGTAGCGGTGTCCTAGAGGGATAAATCCAACACTGAGATTGTTTGATCCTCCACTACCTTTTATTCCATGTTGATCAAATTTTTTTGAAGTCCCGAGGTTATACTAGGTGTTTTCTGACCTCGGTTCCAACCCATATGATTTCTATGAAAATTGCACATCTTCTTGAAAATATTTCATATGAGCCTTGCTGCCAACTATCAAATGCCAGTTATGAATCTTCATTCGTTGATTGTATACTCCTCCAACTTACTGATCCATCGAAATTAGGATTTATGTAATTTTCTCTTATTCCCGCTGATATAATGTACAATTGATCCAAGTCTTCTCCCTCCATATTTTTGTCCATTGGCTCCATGAATCAAGGGCCTATATACCAATCCAAGGGTTGAACTAATTTTATTCCATCTGCCTTAAATTTCATAGTGTCTTTCTTTAGGTCAATCACCGCATAGTTGTCATAATCCAAATCAATACCAAGTAGTTCAATATAAGGGTCCTTATCCCCCATGATTTTGATCACCTCAAAATAATCTACAGTATTCACTCCCGCAACATATGTTTCCACATGATCAAGTATTTCTATTGGGATAATACAATATTGATTGGCCATTCTTAGCTGGATTGGGGAATATGTCAAATGGGGTTGTCCTAAGTCTTCCCAAGTATTTTTAGGTAGTATGTTAACATCAAATCCTGGATCTAACATAACATCCTTAATCTCAAACTCGTCTAGCTAGGCTACTAATCTAAAACGTTATCCAGTTCATACTTTCCTTCTTTGCAGTCTCTGAGTATTCTTCTCGGGAAGATTAGTCCTTATTCTTGTTTTGGTAGATTCTTCATTCCCTAGGACTAGGTACAATGCATTGCACAACTTTTCTATGAATTTTTCATTCCCAAGAATATCAGAAAATAACTAAAACCAAAGGTTAACTACATTTTGTGATTGCTCAGGTTGTGTCATTGGGACCAAAGGGTTTCTGGGTGCAAGGGGTGAAGCAGGGACTTGCGTAATATAAGGGTAAACAATAGGATGAGGGGTTTTATATTGCATCTTAGGGCTAGGGATATTATGAAATACTTCTATGGTGTTCTTAAAATACAACTTATTTTTCAGAGGATCATACCTGTCTTCCTTAGGTGCTTATTTTTGGATCTGAGGTAAATTATCAGCATCAACACCAGTATTTTCCCCTCCTCGAGTGATGATATTAAGGTTGGGAAGTTGTCCCCTAATAAATCTTTTGATCTCTGAAATGATAAGTTTAGTTCCTTGTTGACGTACCCGATCTTCCCATTTTTCAATTAGTTATGGGAAGTCTTTAGTTGTGTGCCCATTGGTTCTGTAGTGAAAGCACCATGGCTGCCTCGGATGAGGAAAGTCTCTAGCCATGTGGCCTTGCTCATCATAGTTGTAGCACCTACTTGGTACTCTTCCTCTGGTTCTTCCTCCTCTAAAGTCTCCTCCGTCTCCACCTCCTCAACCTCTTCCCAGTTCTTGAGGGGTTTTGTTCACCTTGAATGTTGTTTGATCCAGCCTATCCGCAAGTGCATCCAATGATTTTCACTGATTGGTAGTGTGTGTGGTAGATGCACAAAAATCACAATGCATAGTATTCGGTACTGTTGAATACTACTGAATAATGGGGCACTATCTTAGCCCATGCCATGGATTCGGAAAATCTCACAATACTCAACTCTTGGTGCTACTTGACTACCTAGAAAAGCATGATATGGGGTGGGGTTATGGAATGGAAAATTCACATATACTAGTGCAACTCCTCCCATGGGTCCTGATGAGGGACCCATCATATTCAGAGGAGGTCCCATTCCCCTCATTCGTGGACATTTATTCACCAAATTTCCTCTTGTGTAACATCTGGTACAACAAACCTGTGGTCGTCCTGGTCTGGGTATCGTCAATTTTTGAATCGTTTCTTTAAGCGTTTATATTTTCCCTTGTAATTGAGCTAAATTTTCATCCGCTGGGGGTTTGGTCATTCTCAATCTCCCCAGATATCCTTCCATGGCTTCAATCTTCATTGATTGTTCTAAGAAATCTGTCAAAGTGGATATCCATTGTTGCATTATTGGAATCCATGTCAAAGGTAGCAATCCATGAATATACCATTCTCTTTGATGTTCCGCATGAATTGGATGCACTAATCTCCCTATAGCATCTTTAAACTTCTAGCTATACTCCAAGGATGATTCACCTTCCCTTTGTTGAATCTCACACAACTTAGACAAGGATTGTTATTCTAACCGAGGTAGCTTAAACTTTGCTATGAACTTTGTCCATACCTGGTCAAGTGTGAACACTTGACCTTGTATTCCTGGAACTCCTAGATTCATAACTTTCATGTACCATTTGAGAGCACAATCTCTCAAGGTAGCTGGAATTCAACCAATTTATTCACATCCAGGGTCCCTCTGGACCTCCAAATTGCTTCACATAAGAACCAATGTTGCTCAACATCTTGTCTCCTTTACCCTAAGATTTTGGGTATCAAGCAATCTATCCTCTTGCATTACCATCCATTGTTGATATTGCTACTCCTATCAAAATAAAACCTAATAGTCCTGGTTGCGATCTACCAGGGGATCCCAATATCCTCCTTATACTCGCACTTCCCAATTGTGACTGACTAACTAGTTGTACTGGAACATAAATATCATAAGAAGGTAGTATTGAATTTACCACTTGTACAGAAGACACTTGGGGTATGGGTGATTCGGGGCTGATTCCATTGGCTTCGGGGCTAATTCCATTGGCTTCAGGGCAGTTTTCTTTGATATGGGGGGTCTCGTTCTCTTCCTCTGGAGCGGTCTCTTCAGCTGGATTCCCGATCTTTCCTGGAATTGGGGTTGAATCTTCTCTTTACTCTTCAATATCCATGCTGACTTCCTTCTCCCTTGCCTCTATACCTTTTCCTTCTTGTCCACCCTCTTGGGAACTTCTTTCTCTCTCACTTAATCTTTGACTGTCCAATCTTTCCTATCTTCTCATCTTCCACAAATATTCCATCTATCCTTCCTCTACTTCTCTCAGCCTGACTTCTTTCCACAACTTCTTAGACTATTTTGTTGCTTTCTTTATCTTACTGTGCCACCAGTTCTCAACTATGGCAGCTTTTTTCAAGGCTCACTCGTCTCTTGAGTCCATTTCTTGTTGCTTCCCCCATTTTTCAAAGAACCCTCTACCTTTTAACAGAACATGACTCCACCCAAAAATCACCCCACTCCAAGCGAGGTTTTTTACGCTGCCATCTTAGTCTGGGCCATAGTCAACATCCCCTCTTCCATCAAGAAAACATTAGTCCACAAGGGGATTTCCCTCAATAGTATTCCCCTTGCGTATTTCTTGAAATCCACTTTTTCTCATGAAAAATACTGATAATTCTCAGCTGCAAACTCGATAATGTATCCTTCTAATGTGGTATTGACCCAAAAATCGATTGCTCGCGTTACTGGGCTATCTAGTCGATGAAGTGTTGTGATATTTTATGTATCCCAAGCACAGGTCTTCTTGACTCATTCTTAGAATTCCAGAGCTTCCTGGAGCCCATCTATCCAATGGAAAAGTTCTTCCGGGAACTTAACCCAGAACATCTCATACTGGTCGCTCAATCTTTTTGAGTAAAAGACTACCTCCCTTGTGTCTTTCACAAATTTTCCTCTCAACTCCACTTATTTCCATATGAAGACATCACAATTTCTCTCCCATCATTAGTGAATATTATATCTGTGAATCTGTAGAATAATTCTCCCTACAGGTTCCCTTTTTACGAAGGTCTCGAAAACGAAACCATTTTGTTGGCACATAATTGATTAGACTAGGGTCCTTCTCTGGTTACCAACAAAAGGTACAGTGTAGTCTAGAGCACTCACATTTTCATCTCCTTCTAAGAGAATAAGTCTCACCCGAAGCACAACCAAGACAAAAGGATAGGGAAGGGAAAGGAGAATACTTTTGTGGGTTCTTAGAACCGTCAAGGTTCACCATGTTCTTGTGCAAGATAGGCAAATTAAAGACCAAATCTAAACTCATGTATACAAGCATTGAAGATACTTAAGTTGCGAAAAAAATTCATACACAGAGACATCATATGGAGCTTATCAATCATAAAGAAACACAATATGACATAATATCTTTTAAAATTTTGGATCCTCCTTTGTATATTATTGTTGGTACAGAGGGGAAAACCTAGGGTTCAACACTTTAACAACGCACCAACAAAAACCTAACTACTGACCCTCAGCAACACCTGCGAAGTAGATGAAGTTTCACCCAAGGCAGAGGTAGGGGGTTGTAGGACTCAAGTGTCTACAACCAATATGGGACACATATATGTGATTACAATACTTAACAGAGCACTTAGCCAACAATATGCATTAGATTATGATCCTCATTTACATCACGTATTTAACCATTATTACAGATCAACGCAGTAATAATCAAGATCTAACACTTCCAAACTCTTAGCACATAGAATTAGCTCAAATCTATCATTCATTTACACCATTAATCACTAATCTACAACATCAAATGTGTTCATTATTCATAACAACAACAACACTAAGCAAATAACCACATAAACAACATCGCACAAAGAGCATCATAAAACAGGATATACGTGGTTCACCCCAGTGTGGGGCTATGTTCACTAACTTCTTCCTCTTCTTTATTAGTATTTGATATCCTTACATTCATTTCTCCTATTCACAAAGCCACAGAGCCCAACTACATAGTGGACAGGTGATTTGCACACTGCACACTAGATCCACCTTCCTCCAAATCAGGTCAAGTCATAGAGCCAACTCCCTAATAGCACAGAGAACCTACATAAAACAGTTGTGCACTAACCAACTTACAAAATAATTGCACTTCGCTCTACAAGCCTAAACATATTCTTGCACAAATCCAACCCGATCTCTTGCACTAATCCAAACATATTGTGCAAATAGCTAAAACTACTCCTTACATCGCTTAGCTACTTCTTATTTATACAATTACAAGAAGGCCTAAACATGGGTAAACCCATGGGATGACATCCCTTAACCCATTTTATAAACCATAAAAATGTAAATACTAACCTTGTACAATGTCTACTGTAAATAGATATTCAGAAAAGAACAGAAAATATACAATGGAAAATACAAACATTACACAGAGATTTTTCCCCTGGAAACCCAAACCGGGAAAACCAACATATATTATATTCATTCATTATGTTTCATTGTTTACAATAAAATATACATATAGGATCCAACGGCATCGAAAACCCTAACCCAATGACCTGGATTAGTCCAAAACCCTAATTCCTTAACCAGAAATAGAAAACCATTGACAAAAACCATGTGCCGAAAAAACAACCTAAATACATGACACGTTTCCCGAGGTAGGTGTCATGTTTCCCGAGGAAGAATTTTTTTTTGGGGGGGGCACTTCCCCCAGACCCCTGCGCAGGGGGCTCCGCCCCCCTACACCCCCCCTCTAACCCCCTTGCACCCCTGGTGCATACGCTCAAACACTACTACTCGGGTAAAGAATATAACACATACCCAACATTCTCCCACTTGTTGTTTTCTTTGCATACAGGGGGTTACAGGGTTACATAGTCAAAAATCCAGGGCAACAATGCCCATGGATCCTCTACACCAAGAGAACTTCTCAGTGCTCAAATATTTTGTTAATGAGTCTGCAACATTCTTCAAAGTGTCCACCTTCATCAGTGATACTTTCTTTTCTTCAATCATGTCTCTCACAAAGTGATATTGAACATCAATGTGCTTTGTCTTTGAATGATAAGCAGGGTTCTTCGCCATAAAAATTGCACTTTGACAGTCACACTCTATCCTTACAGCTTTTTGTACCAACCCAATACCTAAACACAATATTTGTAACCATACTGCTTCCTTACTTGCATGAGTGGATGCCATGTATTCAGATTCTGTACTTGAAAGTGCCACTATAGCCAGTCTTTTCCTCATCCAACTTATTATTCCCCTAAACAGGTTAAACACATACCCTCTTGTAGATATCCTACAATCGAAATCTCCAGCCCAGTCTTCATCCACAAAGCCATGTATATCGACCACTCTATCCAATCACGGTCTTCCTTCGTAGAACAATCCATAGCTAGCAGTGCCACACAAATGCCTAAAAACCCTTTTTACTATTGTCCAATGCTCCTTCTCTGGTTTTGACATATACCTGCTCAAAACTCCCACTGCATGTGCAATGTCTGGTCTAGTATAGACCATTGCATACATCAAACTGCCAACTGCACTCACATATGGAACATGGGACATGTCCTCCTCTTCTTCATGTGTCTTGGGACACTGATCCGCAAATAACTTTACACCAACATGAATAGGAACCTTGACCGGTTTACATTCCTGCATATTAAACCTCTGCAATATTGTCTCGACATATTTTCTCTGATTTAAACACAGTTTCCTCTTTTTTCGATCTCTTTTAATTTCCATGCCCAAAATGAAATTTGACGCACAAAGATCCTTCGTGTCGAATTTAGAGGACAACTGGTTTTTCACATCCTGGATAATATCCTTGTTGTTTCCTATCAACAACATGTCATCCACATACAAGACCAAATAAATCAAATGATCACCAATTAATTTAGAATACACACAATGCTCCTCTTTGCTTCTTGTGAAGCCAAGTCCCAGCATATAAGTATCAAATTTTTGATACCACATCCTTAGTGATTGTTTTAAACCATTCAGGGACTTTTTCAGCTTGCATACCAGCTCCTTCTTTCCTTTCACAGCATAATCTTCTGGTTGTTTCATAAATATTTCTTCTTCTAGATCCCCATGCATGAATGTTGTCTTCACATCCATCTATTCTACTTCAAAATCAAATGCAGCAGCAACAGATAACATAAATTTTATAGAGGTTAACTTGGCAACAGGAGAAAAAATCTCACCAAAATCAATTCTCTCAACCTGGGAATAGCCCTTTGCTACTAACCGAGCTTTGTATTTCTCCACTTTTCCTTCTGCATTCAACTTCTTTTTAAATACCCATTTGTTGCCAATGGGATTTCTTCCAGTTGGCAACTCCACTAGATCCCAAGCCTCATTCTTATCCAAATATGCCATTTCTTCTTCCATGTCCCTTTTCCAGAGATTTCCATCCTCTGAATCCACTGCCTCCCTGACAGTTCTAGGATCATCATCAGTAATAGACAAAGAAAAATTTGAATGAAAATCAGATGGACTATACCTTTCCGGTAGCCTTCTTTCTCGATCTGATCTCCTCAATACTGGAGTATGAGGACCTTCTTCTTCTGATTCATGTTCTTTTGTAGAGTCTTTTTCATCATCCTTTAAATCAAACTCTATCTTCTCTGGTTCTTCCTTACTTGGTAGGACTTCTTGTTTAACAACATCCTTCATTTCTCTAAATACCACATCTCGGCTATACACTACCTTATTAGTTTTTGGATTCCAAATCTTATAACCTTTGAGACCATCTTTATATCCAATAAAGATACATTTTTCAGCATTCTTATCCAACTTACTCATGTTTTCCTTTGGAACATGAACATATGCATCGCAGCCAAATACCTTAAGATGTGTGAGAGAAGGTTCCTTACCAGTCCATACCTCTTGTGGAGTCTTGTCACCCAACGCTAATGAGGGTGATCTATTGACCAGATAACATGTAGTACCCACTACCTCTGCCCAAACATCTTTCCCTAACTCGACACCACTGAGCATGCACCTTTCTTTTTCCATCAGCGTCGTGTTCATCCTTTCTACAACTACATTCCGCTGAGGTGTATATGGAGTAGTCTTCTACCTTGATATACCGCACTTCTTACAGAATTCTTCAAATTCATTCCCACATAACTCTCCACCATTATCTGTTCTCAACACCTTAATTCTTTTCTCTGTTTGATTCTCAACAAGAGCCTTAAAATATTTAAACCTGTCAAAGACTTCAGATTTCTTCCTGAGGAAATATATCCAATTTTTCCTTGAGAAGTCATCTATAAATGAGACATAGTACACAGATTTTCCCAATGATGGGACCGACACAGGTCCAAAAACATCACTGTGAACTAGTTGTAAAATTCCTTCTTCCCTCGTTGGACCAGAGGTGAATCTTACCCGATTCTGCTTCCCATATAGACAATGTTCACAGAAATCAAAATCCAGAGGACAGTTAGACATACCTTCAACCATACCTTTATCGTGTAGTAGTCGAAGACCCTTCTCTCCGATATGCCCCAGTATTTGATGCCACAACATAACCTTTTCTCTAGAGACTGTAGGAGTTCTTTCTTCTTCAACTCCAATATCAGGAACAATGGAGCTATTACACCCATCACTAATAGTGCTTCCTATCAGCTTATACAGAGTTCCAAACTGAACTCCCTTCATCAACACCATTTCTCCTCGAGCCATCCTGCAAGTTCCGTTTTCAAAAATTGTTTTTACCCTTGCATCTTCCATTTTGCTTACAGAAATCAAATTTTTGGCCATACCTTGGATATGTAGAACACCACGAAGTGTTCTAATCCTTCCATCTATGAGTCTCAACTTGACCCTTCCTCTTCCTATGATTTTGGTTGTCGAACCATTAACTAAGAAAACATTACCTCCATCATACTTTTCATATTCGCAGAACCGCTCCCTGTGGGGAGTCATATGAAAGGATGCACCAGATTCAATCAACCATGCCTCATGATATGCATGTGTGCTTGAAGAGGCCAAGTACACATCCCCTCCTTCTTCCTTGGAGGTCTTTTCTTCTATAGAAGAAGATTCTTCAAATCCCTTCTTTTTCTCAACATTGGATCTACACTGCTTCTTGTAGTGCCCTTCTTTTCCACACCTCCAACATACCCTTACAAACTTTCCAGGAGATTTAGATCTACCCTTAGACTTAGATCTCTCACTTGAGAAATTAGATATATTTCTTTCCTGGGAACTTCCTTTTGCAAATAATGTGTCTGTGCTATGTCCTTCCATATTCTTTTGTCTCATCTCCTCCGACAACAAGGATGAGACCACTTCTTCAAACTTCAAAGAAGTTGTATTACTACCTATGGCCACAACCAGACTATCCCATGAGTCTGGTAAAGAACAAAAAAAGATGATACATTTATCTTCATCTGAAATTTTAATCTCAACAGATACTAACTGACGTACCACAGTATTGAAGGCATTCAAATGCTCTGCCACCAAGTCTCTATCTCTCATCCTCAAGTTATACAGTTTCTTTCTCACGAATAGTTTAATTACCAGGGACTTAGACTGATACAACTTCCCCAACTTTTCCCATAAATCCTTTGTTGTATATTCCTTTGACACACTCAGTAATACTGAATTGGAGAGACACAGTCAGATTGTGCTCTTTGCCTTCCTATCCATCTTTTTCCAGTCATCTGCAGAAGTTCCTGTAGGTGCAGTACCTTGATCTACAGTGATCCACTGATCTCTGTGCACCAAAAGATATTCCATCTTTAGCTTCCACAACTCAAATATTTCCCATTAAAATTCTCGATATCCATCTTCGAATTGCTTGCCATTTCTTTTCACCTGAAAAACAATACCGCAGATCTCCCACTATAACATATCACAGTCCCGAGCCAAACCCTTGACCACAAAGGCATCCCCCTGAAGCCAATAAAGCTCTGATACCAAATGTAAATACTAACCTTGTACAATGTCTATTGTAAACAGATATTCAAAAAAGAATAGAAAAGATACAATGGCAAATACAAACATTACACAGAGATGTTTCCCTTGGAAACCCAAAATGGGAAAACCAACATATATTATATTCATTCATTGTGTTTCATTGTTTACAATAAAATATCCATATAGGAGCCAGAGGCATCCAAAACCCTAACCCAATGACCTAGATTAGTCCAAAACCTTAATTCCTTAACCATAAATAGAAAACCATCGGCAAAAACCATGTGCTGAAAAAACACCAAATACATGAGACGTTTCTCGAGGTAGGTGTCACATTTCCCGAGGAATAATTTTTTTTTTCCGAGGGTGCTGCCCCCAGACCCCCACACGGGGGGCTTCACTCCCTACACCCCCCCCTCTAACCCCCTTGCATGCCCGGTGCATACGCTCAGACACTACTACTTGTGCAAAGAATATAACACATACCCAACAAAAAACCCTTTGTTGGGTCCACAAGCCCACAAAACAAGCAAGATCCTGCAATCTTCACTCTGCTTGGGTGCTCCATCTTTGACCAACCTGTTGAAGTCCCAAAAGTGATCAAACATGACCAATGTTTCCTCAAAACTTGGTCAACGACCAATAGGACCTGAAAACGCATCCATGACTCATCCTGAGTCACTCAGATCTGGGCAACACTGCTTCAAAGGCCTCGAGCTTAGCTTGAGATACCTTGACTTGATTCTTTACCAGATATTCCTGCTCAATGAATTCCTAAAATACTTGTTTTGTAACAGGCCCTTCCAGGCATTGTTCCACTGTCGTAACCACTTTTTCCAACTGTGAGCCTTGTCCTTCGATCTCTTCAAAAAGCATGTAGGATTCATCTTGGACCAGCTGGAGTCTCTATGTAATATCCATGACTCTTCTCTGGATGGTAGTAACCTTCTGCTGGACTATGTTATATTCCTATGATATTTTCATCCTCTCGAATGCAGTGAGAAACTTCATCTGTTCCTACTTTTGTTCCTCCTAGAGTTGTGCTTCCAGTTTCCTCAGCTCTGGATCTTCTGCAAGGCACTCATAGGTCTGCGTACTATGATTAATTAATTGCTTACAATCTGAGGCAAGTGCCTTGACTATTTATACTGCGTTCCTGGCATGTTCTTCCCTCTGATCGTGCACTTCTTGCGGAGTTTTATGTACTGCTTGAGTTCTAATTCCATTATTCGTGCTTGAAGCTGTTGAATGGCTTCGATGAGATTCCCCACTTAAATCTCAGTTGACTCTGGTTCCTCCTGTGCCAAGCTTGACACAGAGAAAAGTACTTGAGTCACTGCCTCTTTGACCAAAATCTTCTCTGTTAGTAGTTTATCTTTTTCTTTCTACATCTTCTCTTTGTCCTCCTCGAACATTGCCTTGATTTCATCTTTCTCCTGTTGCGCAACTCGAAGTTTCTCTAAGACCTCCTCCTTTTCTTGCTTCAAGACTTCTGTATCCTTCTCCTTTTCTTCTTAGACTCGACGAAGTAAAGCCTCTGTTACATATTCTAATCTTCATAATTGGGTGGGATCATCCCCCAATTATGAAATCCCTACTGAAGAGGGTGCAATAGGTAATGTGCAGCTCAAATGGATAGCATGATGTATGTCCTTAAGCTCCTTATCTATTCTGTCATATAGTGTTTCTTTCTTCCCTTCATGTCTCTGCAAGATATCCTCTGAGGCATCCTCCATGGCTGAGATGATGAGATCGACATCATCCACTGTGAGCACATTCTTCGATTGAGGCTTATTGGCTCGGGTCTTCTTTCGTGCTGAGGGTTTCTACAGGGAAACCTTCCTTTTGTTAGATGTTTTAGCCTCTGTAGCAGGATCCTTTGGTGGTGTAACTTCTCCTTTGCCTTGTTTCTCTCCTCCTTCCCTTCCTTCTTCTTGGTTCACTTTGTCTCCTCCTCCTCCTCCTATGGGTGAGTCAGGATTGCTTTCCTCTGAGGCATTGTTCTCCTCATCAGTTTCTATGTTCTTCACTTCGTCCTTTTTCTTATTTTTCTTTGCACTAGTCTGTCCATCATGTTCGACTCGGGTGACCAGGAGACATACGATGATGTCAGGGTCGGAGAGTTCTACATCTTCCACTGATATGAGGAACTATGCTGGCCATTCTTTGGTGATATCCTCCATGTCTTTATCGATCAACGTATAATAGGACTGCATCTCCTCCTTACTCTCATCCCTGCATGCAATGATATAAATAAAGTGTCAATCTGCGTGGAACTTCGCTAGAAGTTTGTATTGATGCAGTGTTTTTGGCTTCATTCGTGGAAATGATTCAATGGCGTGCTTCAGCTACTAGTAGTAAGCATGGAAGACAACGTTTGACTGCCATTGCTTAGACATGTCATTTGTGTACCACAAGGTGGATAACCTTGTGGCCAACGACTCTGATGGCCTGAATTCTAGGAATGTCTCTCCTTCCAACATCTGCCAAGCGATGAAGGTGATCAGTGCCAGTAACCAACTCAAATAAAATTCATAGCCCTGATCCTATTCTTTGCAACAGTCCTTCTCGAGCTCGTTGACGAGGTAGCTCGCCCAGTTCATTTTCATTCCTTCTACACACTTCCTTGTGAGGTCTACTAAAAATCCACTTAACTGTGTTGGATGGTTCTTTCTAATGAGCTTACTAGCTATAAGATGACAAGATAGGCACACTGTGCCATCCTGGATGGAGACTACCTTGTAGCTTCGCTTTCCCTTCTCTACATAGACATAGTCTTCCTTTATGTGTTGTGCCAGGGAGTGATATGAAGTCTTCTTTGGGTAGAACTTGTGAGGGTCTGGTCCCTGCATGCTCAGTCTCATGATCAAGTGGATCAATGTAGAATCCACGGTGATGTGCCTGTCAAGCCACAGATAGACTCCATGATAGCACGACAGGAGGAGTTTAACGCAAGAGTTAACCTCCTGGTGTCAACCAAAATGAGGGATCTTCATCACATCTAGGATATTTAATTGCATGAGCTCCTTAATCCACAACTGGGAGACTATGTGTGACTTCTTCCCAGTAGTCTTCATCAAATACCTATGCGGTGCAAGCATCACATATTTCTTCCAGTATTCAAGGTTGAATTCATTGTTCTTCAAAGATGGAATGTGTCCTAACTAGGGTCCAACTATGCATAATCCCTTCAAGATTTATGCAGTGATTATTGTGTACTCAAAGTCACACGGGATACTGTCGTGGTTCACCATGCTAGCCAAAGGTGGTATGTACTCCGAAAATATCGACGGGATCTGCTTTGCATTAGCCAGATTGTCACGGTGTTTTCTTCTCTTCTCAATAGTGTGGCCAAAATACCATCCATTCGATGGGGATGCTTCAAATCTGCCAGTCAACGATGCCTCTATTCCCACAAACATGACTCTCTCAGTCATGAGGCCTACAAGTATTTCCTCCACAAACTTCTCTAATGCACCATGTTCGCCCAACATTCACACTTGTAATAAAATAAATTAGGTATGCAAATGGACACGCAAGGTACTCAAATGGATGGCGAAGTCTAGAAAGAACAACGTGATACAGTGGGTTCTTTGTTAGCTTGGATATCACGGTCTTCAAAACCTGGTCTCGGTGCAACGTCCGATGGGTTGAATAAGCAACGTCGTAACAGATTCCTCCAATGGGTAGGAATGCCTCAATCAATATGAATCCATCTGTTATGGCATGGTCTCAATGGTCCAACGACGGTCTTTTTGGAACTAACTACGTTTATATATGTTTTGAAGTGTCATTCTAACAGTTCAGGCACCTCCAATGGTCATATAGCTTCATTGTGGCGAAGTCCTATTGGCACAGGGGTAGACCCAAGGTTCACTCCAAGATCACACCAACAAGCCCTAGCTACCAGCCCTTTCGGCAACACCTACGAACCAGATGCAGTCTCACCTGAAGCAACTATGAGGGGGTTGCAGGACAGAGATGTCTACAACCAAAGGGATGTCAAGTGGATCAAGTACAACAAAAACTACATATGCATCAACACTTATCAAGCTATATCTATCCTACAAAGTTATATATTTGATCTAACACAGTAATGCAATTAAACATATAACAACAACAGAGATCAAAGCATCAATCACACACACAACACAAGATATACATGGTTCACTCTCTCTCTAGGGCTACGTCCACAGAAATGTGCTTATAATATATTAAGATAAATCCTATAGTTATAATCTGCACTCTTAGCCAACATATCTTCTCTCTTCTCCTCTCTTCCTCTACCGTCCTACACACCCAGCTGTAGGATTAGATCCTTGCACCCAACAGATGATCTTACAATACCAAGAAGCTCTCACTCTCAGCACTCCCTCTCTCACAGTACAATAATATCTCAATAAAAAATACTCAATATCAATGCCCAACAATAGTACCCCCTCGACCTAGGTCCTCTCGACTTCTATTTATACATTATAGTTCCTCACTGACAGCCTTAGGTTGAAACCTGGGTGTCAAAACCCTAATTACCAAAACCCTAGGTGTCTAAAACCCTAGGTCAACTTGACCCACTTTTCCCAGGCTTTTCCAGACTGTCTCTCCTTTCTTTCTACGTGGTGCTAACGGTGGATTTCCTCGATTTCTGAATTGTCCTCGATCCATCTCCCTTGTTGCTCTGTCATCCTTGATCTCCTCATCCAACGACTAGCTTTTCCACACTTCGCTCCATCTTTTCTTCTCTTTTTCTTACTTTGACCCAGTGACAGTGACTGTGTCTTCCGAGTAGTTCATGTGTGACCTTTTCTTCTTCAATATTCACTTTCTTCCATATCCTAGGGCCAATAGTCCCCCAACACTCACTTGTGACTTGTCCCAAGGCACTTCAGATACGATCTTTCTATTTTACTTCGACTTTGGACTGTGCAATGCAGTCTTTGCTTTCTTCTTTGTGTTGCTTCTCTTCCTTTGTGAAAACTCTCTTTTCTGTGTCTGGTACCTAGTTTCAACTGCACCTGGTACCTAGACCCTTTTTCTCATGCTTCTACGAAGATTTGCAAGGCAACTGTTTTTCATAGTACAACTTTAGCCGACTCCCATTCACCAATCCTTCCTTCCACTCTCTATTCAATGTATTCAATTGTGTAGCTCCTCCTTCTATAACATAGGTGATATCATATGGTCTGAGCCAATGCATCCTGAACTTCCTTGGGTGTCTTATGAACTTACTATCATACACCATACTAAGTCACCTTGCTTGAATGTCTTCTTCTTGATGTGCCTGCCATGATATGCCTTCTCTCGTTCTTTCTGAACATGCTGGTGGAATCTTGCAATTAATGGGTCTTCGTCCAATTCAACCAACTGTGCTAGCCTCTCCTGGATAGTGTCAATATCATCCATGTCTGTAAATGTAGCAATTATGAAGATTGATACCAAGTATTCCATTGGGACAACAACTTGGTACCAAGTATTCCATCGGGACAACAACTTCAAGGCCATAAACCAACTTGAAAGGGGTCTACATTGTTAATGTATTGCAAGTGGTTCTATAAGCTCGGAGTACTATTGGTACTCTTAAATCCCTGTCATCCCTGTTCACACTACAAAGATTTTCCAATGTTGTCTCCAAGATCTTGTTGAATTCTTCAACTGTTCCATTTGCTTGTGGATGGTAAGGTGTACTTTTCTGATGGTGAACTGCAAATTCTTCAGTCAGGGATTCCACTATCTTATTGATGAAATGGGTGCCTTGATCACTCATAAGGGTCTTAGGGCATCCAAATCTGGTTATTATGCCATCAAAGATAAAGCATGCAGTTGTAGTTGCAATACAGTCCTTGACTGCTCTTTCTTTAGCTCATCTGGTTAAGTATTCAATCGCAGTAATGATATACCTTGCTCTTGTGCACTTCCCTATTGGGTTTATAGGTCCCACAAAGTCAATGGCCCATTTTTAAAATGCTTGTAGGGTCATCTGTAGTGCTAATGGCATTTCATCTCTTCGGGATGGTTTTCAAACTCTCTGGCATATATCACAAGCTCTAGCATAATCATTAGCATCTCTATGTAAGGTAGGCCACGTAAGGCCAGCTCACAGGACCTTTTGTGCAGTTGCTTTCCCTACATAATGTCCTCCTGCGATGCCTTCATGAGATATTTTGAGGATCAGTAGGTGCTCTGCCTCCATAATGCATCTTATTAGTATCTCATTAGGTCCCATCTTGTATAGATGACCAAATATGAGTGAAACGTTTGCAGCGCGCACCACGAGCTGTTTCTTTTGGGCAATTGTGTACTCACTAGGTGCTATCCTTGTTATCAGGTATTGGAAAATGTTGGTGAAGTGGTCATCAATCTTTCTAATGACGAGTAGTTGTGCATCTGGTAGTGTATCCTCCAAACTAGTGGGTTATTCTCCATGTTCCAACCTTGACAAGTGGTCAAGGCCTTTATTCATTCTTCCTGGCTTAACTATGATCTCAAAATAATATTCCTAAAACATCAGGAGCCATCTGCATATCCGCCCCCCCAACACTAGTTTATTGACTAGGTATTTCAACACAGAGTGATCTGTGAACATTTTAAAGTGTCCTCCCAATAAGTAGTGGTAGATTTTTTGTAGTGCATATACCATGGCCAATCCTTCTCTCTTTGTTGTGGTGTATTTAACTTCTGCTGTGGATAGCTTCCTGCTAGCAAAGGCTAATGGGTGATCAATGTCTCCTATTCTTGGTTGTGCCAGTATTTCTCCTAGTGCAATAGAAGACACATCGACGTGTACACGAAACTCCTTGCTCCAATCTGGAAAAACCAAAATGGGTGCAGTGACCATCTTCTGTTTCAGTGTGTTGAAGCTCTACTGGTATTCATCTGTCCACCCAAACAAGTAGTCCTTATTCAACAACTTCTCCATTGGTGCTATAATTTGGGCATATCCTTTAATGAATTTCCTGTAATAGCCAATGTGTCCTAGTGCAGTGCACAATTGTTTAACTGAAGTAGGAGGTGGAAAATAAACTATAATTGCAACTTTGTATGGATCAACCAACAATCCCTGCTTGCATACAATATGGCCTAATAATACTCCAAATGTGAGAAGAAGATGCACTTCTTCAAATTTAAAGAAATTAGACACTGCCTTACTTCGCAACTTACTGGTTGTGCTAAAAACCATGCTGTCATCAAGGTTCGACATTGTGTCCAGTCTGTGATGTTTCTTTTGTGCATCCCCCACCATCTTTCTAGTGTAGCTTCCAGGGCCTCATCCATTGCCAACAATCGTTGTTGTGTTGGTACACTTGTTTCAAAATCTGAAAGGATGGTTTCTAGGGGGTTCAAGCCATCAAATGTGGGTAACTTACTCATTGTTATGCTGGTCCAACAAACTTTTCTAGTTAATCTAGCAGATCTTCTGGTAGAGATTCCATACATCTAGTTCTGCCAGTTCTCCAGTGCTTCTTCCGAGTCTGATGAACACACGCTAACACTTCACCAGCTCATATTCCCATTGATTGTAGGATTGATATAATCCTATTGTCTGGCTATTAGTTTGTAGATGTTTTCCAATTCGTATGCATATTCCTATTCTCTGATGGGCTCTGTGTAACATTGACCCTCATATGGATCTAAGGGTGCAATGACTCTAAGGCCATGTCTTTCAAAGGTCATACGTCTTTTCTTCAAATCAACAACAGTAGAGTTTTCGAAGGCCCAATCGATTCCGAGCAATGCAGGGTAAGGGAAACTATCATCAACAATTTCAATTACCTCAAAATTTGCAAAGGTTCTAACTCTATCAATGTCCGCAGGGACATGCTCCAATCATCCAAATGGGCTGACAACTTTCTGATTATCCATGCAAAGTTTGATAGGGCAATATATTAGCTTGGGTTTTCCCATCAGTGCCCAAGTTTGCTTCGTCATGACATTGACCTCTGATCCTAAGTCGAGGACCACATAGTATATATCATATTCTCCTATCTGAGCATTCATATGCAATTCTTTATTTGTTCTTCTCTTCTTGCCAATTTGGTGTACTACCTTATTTAGTAAGGAGTCTATATTACCTAGCTCATACCGCCTGATTAAGTTATGTAGTTCTTTCACATCGTTCCCATCCTAAATTAACTTAAGACAAGTGTACAAAAATTCGATGAGTTTACCTACCTCTTTTCCTTCTTTATGCGCAGTCGACTGGTCAAATTCCTGAGGCATTCCATACTCTTTTATTTCCGATCATGTTTTTGATGAGGACACTTGGTCTCTCTTGAACTCCTATCTTGCTTCCTCAAAGATTTGTCTTTCTTTCTTTGCATCAAAAGCTTGAGTCTTCTTCGTAGCTTTCCTGATAGCTGAATCTTCTACGATCTTTCTTTGGATTGTTCTGTCCTCTCCTATAGCAGCACCTCCTTGAGTAATAACAACGACTCTAGCGTCTATTCCACGAGGCTCATCATATATCAGTTTTACTTGAGGGTTCTGTTGGGGTCCTCGTCTTTCCTGAAGTTTGGCTAACAACATAGGGCAATCTTCAATAACATGCTTGAAGGAGTTGCAATAACTATAGGTGGTGCAAGGATTCTAACAGTACCTCGCTAGATGTCCCGAATGCATGCAGTTGTAATCGATTATTTATCCTCAGCATCGACCCATACCTCCTCCTCTTCCTCATCCTCATCCTCTGTATCCATCGTGATGATTGAAATTTCCTCTTCCTGGGGAATTGTACTGTGCATTGTTTCCTTCTTGGTGCACTTCGCCTTGGATCTTGTATATGTCTCTTGATATTTCATGCATCGGGTCAAAGGCCCTACAATCTCTGTCATAATTCCCTATGGACTTACAGAATGTGCAATATAAGTTTGTGGGTGTTTGAACATACTTCTACATATAGTAGCACTCACCAGGGTGATGTTGGTTTCTGCATACTTCGCACCAGGGTGGGTTAACTTACTTCAAGGGGCTAGGTTCTCCTAAGGATAAATATTCATGAAACAAGGGACAATGTTACTTATCATGACCTTTAGATCTGCATCTAATACACCATATATATTCTCTTTTTTCCTTCCCCTTGTCCTTCTTCATATCCTCGACCTGCAGAGACAAACTAGTCAGCTGGCTTAGGATCTGGCTCATGCCTGAGATAGATTATCCCATAGGTGTTGATTCAAGCTTCATGACGATCTCCAAATATTCTGCATGTGATGCAATCTTCTGCTACATCAAGGGAAATCTAATATGCGGTAGAAGGGCAGCGATGAACCATTCCTTGTTCTATTCATCTAGGATCTTAAAAGTCAATCTTCCAGTTAAGGTTTTGAATCTTTGATCAAACTCCAAAACAAGTTCGACGACCTTTTGCTTGATATCCTTCAGTTCTATGATACATTGTGACTCCAACTTAGGTTTATTAAACTCTGCAACCAACATGTTCTTGATCTCACTTAGTGGATTAGGCTGCGCAAGTCCTTGGACAAGCTTCATGTACCATCTTAACGCGCAATCCCTCAGTGTGGTGCTAAACTGGTTTCTTTTAACAACTTCGTCGGTAATGTTTTTAATGTTCCATATGGATTCACATAGGAACCAATTTTGATCAGGATCTTCATATCCATCTCCTCTAAATATAGGGAGCCTCATCTCATCTTCCATGGATCTACCTAGGTTTCCTATCTATGTATACACTGAACTTCTTTTAATGGTACTCTGCGAACTCTAGTGATTTTGACTATTCTGATGGTTTAATGTTTCTGAAAGAACAAGGGGGTCGTTATTACTTACTTCAGTAGTTTTCACAGTTTCTGAGGTTTCTGGCTCGCTTTGGTGAAGCTCCTCATCTTTCCCTTCTTCTATTTCGGTGGGTTCTGAATGTTCTTCATCTGTCAGATCTACCTCTTACCCACTATAGAAACCCTCTTCTCCGTAGTTTTTCTTAAACAGGTTCTCAAGGTGAACCCCTCTGAATACTCTTCCACTGCGCATATGTCCAGCTTATGTGTCACTATCACTGTCCGAGTTTTTGAACATTATCCTTTTCAGGTCCAACCAATATACTGTATCTTCAAGATGTGGTTTTTATGCAAGAGCATCTTGATTCTTAACTTCAGAAAATGCAAAAAATTCCCTCTGGGTCCTTGGAAAAAGTATCTCTCATCTTGGCTATATGATTCTACTCTGTCAACAACAAATTCGGTGATATACCCTCCAATGGTACTATCAAACCAATAATCTATGGCTCTGGATACAACATTATAAACTCTCTTAACCCTCTGTATCAGCGCTGATGTCCAAGCCACAGGAGGTCTAGATATGATCTCCAACTGTGTATTAACTAATCTAGCCAACCACTCGTGTATCTTCTGATGGATCCCTCCAAAGAAAATCTCATGAATTTCAGTGAAAATGTATCTTTGTAGCCAATTTTCAGTACTCAGTTTAGGGTTCTTGTTCTGGGATTTAGCGAAGTCCCTCTCCCAATATTCTATCCACTTTTGAATCTCTGTCTTTGATGGCAACTACCTTGAAATTCCTTCACAAATATTCTTGTCCAGGCAACAGAACCATTTGTTGGCACAGGGGAAGACCCAAGGTTCACTCCAAGAGAGCACCAACAAGCCCTAGCTACTGGCCCTTTTAGCAACACCTGTGAAGAAGATGCAGTCTCACCCGAAGCATCTATGAGGTGGTTGCAGGACATAGATGTCTACAACCAAAGGAATGTCAAGTGGATCAAGTACAAACACAACTCCATATGCATCAACACTTATCAAGCTAGATCTATCCTACATAGTTATAGATCTGATCTAACACAGTAATGCAATTAACCATATAACAACAATAGAGATCAAAGAATCAATCACACACACAAAAAAAGATATACGTGGTTCACCCTCTCTCTAGGGCTATGTCCACAGAACTACACTTATAATATATTAAGATAAAGCCTACAGTTTTGATATGTGCTCTTAGCCAATAGATCTTCTCTCTTCTCCTCTCTTCCTCTATTGTCCTGCACACCTAGCTGTAGAATTAGATCGTCGCACCCAGATGAATATCTTACAATGCCAAGAAGCTCTCGCTCTCAACACTCCCTCTCTCATAGTACAATAATCTCTCAATAAAAAATACTCAATATCAATGCCCAACAATAGTACCCCCTCGACCTAGGTCCTCTCAACCTCTATTTATACATTATAGTTCCTCATCGATAGCCTTAGGTCAAAACCTAGGTGTCAAAACCCTAATTACCAAAACCCTAGGTGTCTAAAACCCTAGGTCAACTTGACCCACTTTTCATGGGTTTCGCCATCTTGTCTCTCCTATCTTTCTGCGCGGTGGTAAGAATGGATTTCCCCACTTTCTGATTTGTCCTCGATCCAACTCCCTTACTGATCTGTCATCCTTGATATCCTCATACAACGACTAGCTTTTCCGCACTTCACTCCATCTTTTCTTCTCTTTTTCTTACTTCGACCCAGTGACAGTCATTGTGTCTTCCACATAGTTCACGTTTGACCTTTTCTTCCTCAATATTCACTTGATTCCATATCCAAGGGCCAACAAGTCCCATTCTGTGTAGTTTTGTTATTCCAACGAGGTTCAAGTTTTGCAAATATGTCTCCTGCGAAGTCTTTTCTAGAACTTGTTCTAGTTTTTCTAATTTGTATTTCTTGTTACTGAGCTTTCTTGCCTTCTTTCCTGTGACTTGAGTCTTTGGATTCCTCTTTCCATTCTTATTCTTATCTATTCTTAGCGTAGTGACTTTGCGTTGATGATGTTCTTTCAAAGGGTTCAGTGATAATACCTCTTTGCTTACTAGGTCCTGGGTGGACATAATTTATTCTTGCATGGATAGGTCCTTCAACCCTTCTTGCCCTCTTTCAAAGTTGACAAATACTTCTCTTTCATTCTGTTGCTTCAACTCAACTTCTCATTCTTCTATCAGTCGATCTATCCTTCAAGATATGAAATCCCTTAGTTCTTGCTTATTTTTTTCTATGGATTCATCCTCTGCTTTCCTTCTGAACTGATCCTTCTCAATCCAAGTCTCTCCCAATAAAAGTGGAAAAGGGGCGTTGTTATCAATAAATTTAATGACTTCAAATTATTCTTCAGTCGATGTATCATGAACAATCATAGGCATATTAGTAACTCTTCCACATAGGGTTATCATTTTTCCTTTAAAAAATCCTATCCTTCCCAATGAAGGTATCATAGCAGGCTTTCCCAAAATTCCCCAAGTGCTTTCTAGCATAATATTCACATGTGTTTCTTCATCTAATACACGGTCTACGTCGTAGTCTTCTATCCTTGTAACTATGTGCTATTTTTCTTTCAGGATCTCTAGTAAACTGATGTCTCTATGATCATCCATTTCTTCTTTTAACTGTATTACCATAGTCTCTAACTCTTTTTTTGTATGACTCTCAGTATCTTGACCTTATTTATATTTTTCTCGTCTCTTGTTCATCTATTCAACTTTAGCAATCATTCTTGGACAATCCTCAACCTTGTAAATGTGTTGAACTTGCACATAATAGATCTAGCTAGAAAATACTACACACAATTGCAGAGAGAAATTGAGAAAGAAGAAGCAAGACAGAAAGAATAGAAGAATTCTTATTAACCATATTCCACACTCAAAGAGTGAATAATTTACAATATATATAGGATACATGAGTAAATAATGAGCCATAGTGGTGGTCTATATTGATGTAGACACACACCAATAGTTATAAGAGTAAACTACCACCTAGTCTAGTCTCTCAGCCAGTTATGGGAGTGAACTGCCACCTAGCTGAGTTAACTAGTCAACTGGTCTTCAGTTAGCTAACTGAACAAAGAGTAGTGAGTTGGTGATGATCCCAATGTTGCATGGTGACAAAACCAATGCAACATCTAAACTCAACTCAACTAGTCAAACTAAAGTGTCAACTGAAAGAGAATATTCTCCAGGTGGAATATTCTCCCCTAAAATATAGGAGACTGGATAATGACTAATAAACAAGGAATAAACTTAGGAAAAATAAATCCTAGGTGTGTGTGAAGTAACTCCAACACCCCCCCTGAACATCACTATGGTGAAAATAAAGAATGGGTCCTGACTACGAGGCCATGTTAGGTACTCAAATACAAAAGATACATTGAACTAAACGAGGAAAGAGGGAAAACCTAATGTGAACAAAACCCCCCCTCAAATTACAATGCATAAAAAAAAATGAGAAGGAACAAAAAACAGTTGCTAAGCAACCCTGTCCTTCACTCCAAGAAGACCTTGCAACTGTGCAAGTTTGTGCTCGTTGAAGATTTTGTTGAAGATGTAGATGTATGCATGGATCTGATGAAGTATATGCACCATTGAGATGTCCACACATATCCACTTTAACTTCTTGTAATGAAAAATATCCAAATAAATTTTGGATGAAATTTTGAAAACCGTGTGACCGTTTCTGGAAAAATGCTGAAATTTTGTTGATTTTAAAACGATCATAACTTCACTTTCCGGATTCCGTTTTGGACGATTTTTTTTTTTAAATTGGATGTTTTCCCAAGAGGAATTCAAATATCTAGTTTGTTTCTTCAAATTTTTTTATGGATGAAATTGACCGTCCGTCAACTGAGAGAGTGGAACCGGTCCGAGGTTGTCTAAATAACCCAAGCCGTTTGGAATGAACCACCCTGGCGGGTTTAACGGCTCCATTGGCCGCCCTAAGGTCCTAAGAAAACCAAAGAGAAAAATAATCTAAACTAATTAATCCAACTAAACAAATAAACAAACTAAAACTAACTAACTAAAACTAATATACAAGAAACTAAACTAACTAACAATAAATAAAAAACAAACTAATACACTAATCTAATTAAAACAAACTACTAAATTAAACTAAAACTAAATATAAACTACTCTAAATATTCTATTATAAAATCTACTAATTAATATTATAATAACTCAAATCAACTATCTAATTACTAGTTGCAATATTACTTATTCACAAATATACAATATACACAACTTGCAGATTTGAATAAAACCTGTAAAACTCATGTACTTTCTGCCCTAAGACAGTGAGATATATTTTTTTATTTTTATTTTTTTATATTTTATGAAAAAGAAATAAAACTACTGAAATTAAACGATCTAATATATTTACTGAAATTAAACAATCTAATATAAATCTAATTAAGCTTATATCTAAATTAAACTACTTATGAAAACAACAAAGAAAAGATTAACTGAAATGGAAGCGCTCCTAATTTGTCTCGTGTATGATGACTCTGAAGCTGGTCAGAGGAAGGAAACTTGCACCAGATTGATCCCAAAAGCTTCTCGTAAATGATCGGATGCGCTACTCTTTGAGTTGTTAACAGGAAAAACAAGACATAAAAAATCATAACAATCTTATGATTTATAAATCTCTGCAATAAGGGAAACCTGTTATGCAAAAACTTATATTTGATAATTCAATCAATGAAGAAGATAAACCTGTCATTCACAAACTAAACTAAACAATTGTTATGTCTTTTATACACTTGGAAGAAACCAGATATGAATTACAGTGATTAAAATTATATCATTTGCACATGATTAAGATATCTAAAGAAGTCATTAACCAGATACAAATTGATATACACAATATGAAACAAAATATTGATATAATGAGAAGCTAAAGCTGTGACAAAACACCAAATTCTGCTCTAGTTTGTATTAAAACTCCATATCCTTGTTCTACCATGAATGAGGATGAATATTATTACAAAAATGATAAGTATTTATAAGTTTCTCCACAGGGTAAAACCTCCCTGTGGATAATATCAAACAGTTTTACATAATCTGGGAAATATCCCAAAATCGACTAAACTAGGAAAATAAAATGCAAGTAAAATCTTTGAAATATCCCCTAACTTATCATCATATCCACTGCAATTTCGAATTCATCTGCAATAGACCAAACATATCAAGTTAGAAAGATATTTCATTAGAAAAACAATAAGAATTTGACTCTACAGACTTAGCTACAGAATCATCTGATTCTGTAGCTAGTCTAAAATAGCATACAGGATCAGAGAGAAATCAAATCAAATCTTTTTTAAAAATAATCCAAATCAATCTTCTTTTAATAAACATTGAGAACGAATCACTAATGATTCAAATGATTTTATTATTCAAATTAAACAAAATCGAAAATGGTTCAATGGAAAATAGGGGTAAGAATACTCTGTTTTTCTTTCACCGTAAAATCGGGTCAAACAGTAACAAGACTGTTCCATATCACATGAAATCCATAGTGAGTCGTATCGTGTGTGATACGATGTAATCCAACACAATCATAATCCATTCTTTATGGCTATAAAAATGCAACATAAGATTCATGTCATTTTAATTAAATACAAAGATGGCAAGGCTGTTACGATCGTGGGTAAATATAACAGCATAATATCCAACAAAATTCGCCATAGATTTCTATCGCTGGGCGTTATACAGTCAACAGACAGGGTCAAATGATGATCACAACCATCACCAAGTCGACAGAAGTGATAATCGTAAACTGGGTAACAATAGAAACAAATGGTGGCTGAGTTGAATATAGAATAACAGTGAATCCAATCTCGTTTAACAAATAAACTTGTAACTGAATATTCATTACAAATCCAACCGATAACAGGGTTGTTCAACAACAAACCACAACGAATTAATCGGATGGGTTTCACATAACTGTTATGAATTGAATCCATTCATGATTTGGGTGAAATCATATTAACAACAATCCAAACTGTATTCGAGTTGGTCGAAAGTCATATGGAAATAAAATCGTAATAGTTAACCATATCACACTTGTTACCAATCAAAGAATATACATCATAACGAAATCAAAATGAAATGTGATTGTGTTCGGAATCGAAATAGGAGAAACATCTTGTGTCTACAACAGATACAAACGACTCCAATTGACAGAGCATTCATTTTAGCTAAAATCAAACAACTCAAATCCAAATCAAATCAAATCGGATCGATTAAAATCTAATCGAAACTAAACAAAATTCCATTCAGTCAAAGCAAGGCTGAGTATACAATGTAACGAAACCAATCAAAGATGAAAAGAGCTATTCAAACCAAACTTGAATTGTTATAAAAACTCATACTATTTACAAAAATGATTGATATTACACATACCTGTGTGACGAGGCTAACCAATTATGCTAGCTTAGAATTCACCACAACTGTGGCCGATTCCACATTTTTGAATAAAATGGAGCCTGTCGTTCTTTGTCTTTTATCAGTGGCTTGCAACTCAGCCTTTTGATGGGTAAGCAGTGTAACCTGGTCCTCCAAAGATTTAATCTTTGACTGTAGCATAGGCACATCAAGATAGTATCTCTCTAACCATAAGCCACACTGATCACAAGGTGGCACAGTAGACTTCGACAGAGCAGGAGAGGGTTTAGATATACGACCGGGGGTATCACATGGCATCTTAATTCTAGGGTAATCTGGGTCATTTTGCAAGCAAGGTGGTAAGTTTGACATGAATTCGTATGGGGGGTTGGCACACAGGTCGTCCGAATAGGGATACTCACTTGCCAAAAAATGTTCAACCTCTGAATCAGAGTCCTCGCTCAGCACAATCGGGTCAAGATTGACAAGGGGTTTGGGTTTATTCCTCGCCATTCGAGAGATTATCCGGGCATTCTTTTTTCCTTTGGCATTTGCAGTAGGTTTGGCTTTAGGCTTCCTCTCCACAGGCTTAACAGATTCGACATCCTTGGTCACAGAGTGGGGTAGGTCGATAGGTGAGTTGGGTAAGGGTTTAGGTAAAAGGATACTGTAGGGAATCGGGGGTATAGCTTTATCCTCGTTCACCACAGGTTTTTCAACTTGTGGTGGATTAGAATCCACAAAATTATTGGGCGCAATAAAATCATCCCAACAGTCTTGGTGTAATCCCAGGTGACAAACAATAATCATTTTAACTAGCCCATAGTGAAAGAGGCTGCTATCAGCCTGGTTCCTTTTATATTTCTTAGACATTTTGAACAGGCTTCTATGCAGATAGTATGGCATATTAAGCTCAAAACCCATAAAAACCATAATCAGATGAAGGTGGTGTAAGAAAACAAACCCATACCGACCCTCGCAGGTGATGAACTGCTTGATAACCATCAACAAGTCATGCCATCGCTGCTTCAGCATGGTCATGGGCAAACCCTTGTCACAGGAACTAACCTTGCGTGACTGAAAGAGAAAATTCCAAGGGACTTCTTCTACCTTGCAGTTTTTGGACCATCTCTGCCCAGTGATAGGTAAACCCATAGCTAAACTGAGAAATTGCTCGTCAATTTGCAATTGAACATCCCTGACCTTGGCTCGATAGCCATCAAAGGTCAATGTGAATTGCCTAGCAACGCCAAGGTTAAAACCATCAAATTTCTGTATGAACGAGAGCCACCCAAATTCTTCAAGGTCAGCACGGGCACTGTCGAACATCAATAGAGCCTGGCTACCATTCGGTTCAGTCCTCACAACTGGAGCCATGATGCGGGCACATGGTAAGGGTTGGGTCGAAAACACCGGCACACAGGGTCATTCGGTGTAACCACTATGAACGATCAAAGGGGAGGCATTAATGTGTGCATGAGAGGGTGGTGGAATCACTTACCGCCATGAAAAATAGTAATTGCAAAGTACAACCGATGTATTAACCCTCTGTTGAAACAATCATAACATATTTCAAATCATATTATTCATCCGACCCAAAAATCAAACGATAAACGATATACCAATGCTCCATTTACCATATTTCAAACCATGAATATTCAAATGTGAAATCAAACCCATATGTTTAACCAATGCGCCATTTCATAATCAAAGGTTTAAAACATTGTGACAATCGTTTGCATAAAATCGACAAGGCAAGAACTATAATAATAAGGATCATATCATATAAAACAAAGTAAACTATGATCCCTATGCAATTCATAAAGATAAGTATAACCCATAGATTCACATGCTCAATGCCTTACCAATTAAATAAAAATCAAGTTGCGCAATTAAAGTAAGAATAGGCAATAGGGACAGTTTGAAAATCTCTTAGCCACTTAATGATAATCCAAAGGTAAGTGCCATTCAAAATATCAATAAAGAATCATGACAGTTTGAGTGACGATGGAGGATTTTTCACGCTTACAGTCATGAAAACTAAATGGAGACCAATTTGAAAATGTCACAAAGAATGAAAATATTGTTTATTTGCAAAATGCGATGATAATTTGAAGTTCAACAGACAAAGGTGTAGGCAGCTTATAGGGCAATTAAAAAATTGAATTGGCTGCCAACAAAATTGTGATCAGAAAATATCAGAATGGCGTCTAATGTGCGTGGCTCCCTTTTTGACTCCTGAGATGCATGCATGGTGCATGCAAAAGTGGTTTCATGTGACTTTTGAGATGCATGCCATATATATTCCACATGCATTTAAGAAAACAAATCTGAAATGGAGTAGACATCATCTTCAATTAATGGAATACAAATCTATGCAAATTTTTTTGTAGAAGACTCTTCATAATAAGAGGCTTGATCTTCTGATGGCTTCTATTCTGGGTCTGTCTATTCGACCTCCTGCATGAAATTTTCACAATATTCTTTATTCCCAAATAGAACCTCCAATCTGGTCCACAATTCATTTGGAGTTAATCCTTGTGATTCTTCATATACTTGATGAAAAAGTTCGGGAGAAGCAGACATGTCGATACTTCCTATGGCCATATCTTATCTATTGAGAAAGTCATTTTTCTCATCAACAGAATCACTCTCTACTTCCATTTCCATGGTTATTTGGTATAAGCCTCTACATCTAAGATGAAGTAGAATTTTTGGCTTCCATTCCAAATAGTTATGAGGCGTGAGAAGTATTTCCGACGAATAATCCATTTTTTTGTTGTCTTCAATCTTTTATACCTGAAAAAAATGATTTTGTGTATCTTTTTCTTAGCAATCTGTTGTCTTTGATACCATGTAAATGTGTTGAACTTGCACATAATAGATCTACCTAAAAACTACTACACACATTTGCAGAGAGAAATTGAGAAAGAAGAAGCAAGATAGAAAGAATGGAAGAATTTTCATTAATTGTATTCCACACTCAAAGAGTGAATAATTTACAATAGATATAGGATACATGAGTAAATAATGAGCCATAGTGGTGGTCTAGTTTGATCTGGACACACACCAACAGTTATAAGAGTAAACTGCTACTTAGTCTAGTCTCTCAGGAAGTTACGAGAGTGAACTGCCACCTAGCTGAGTTAACTAGTCAACTAGTCTTCAGTTAACTGACTGAACAAAGAGTAGTGAGTTGGTGATGATCCAAATATTTCATGGTGAAAAAATCAATGCAATATCTAAACTCAACTCAACTAGTCAAACTGAAGTGTCAACTGAAAGAGAATATTCTCCAGGTGGAATATTCTCCCCTAAAATATAGGAGACTGGATAATAACTAATTATGACTAATAAACAAGGAATAACCTTAGGAAAAATAAATCCTAGGTGTGTGTGAAGTAACTCCAACAAAGATCATGACCAACATTTTTACAACAAAGACAAATAGGACCTATACCAGGGCATTCTTTATCAAGATGTCCCGATCTCCTGCAATTGTAACAGAGTGTCAATCCTCTCTTTCTTTTAAACGATCCCCGGTCTTTCCTATACTGCGCACTGAGATGACCATGTTGGACCTTCATTCTACATAAATTCTTTCTAGGTTACTGCATCCACTTATTAGTCCAAAATTTCTTTCTATGCATAGGAATAACATATTTTTCTCTATTGCTATCAAATTTATTCAGATCAACTCTTTCTTCTATCTAGGTCCTAACATTCAGGCTAGAACAAAATCTATCAAACATACCTAGATTCATAGTTTCTAAGAAAAAATTTCTACTTATCTTACCTTTACCAAAGAACAAAGATTTCAAATATTACCTCATTCTTTCAGATCTAGTTTCTTTCTTAGCACAGAGCTTCGAAAGTCAAGTAGAATACTGTGCACTACAACAACAGATCTACGCACATAGATTTATCTTTTCTCCAGTTCCCAGTAATCATAGTTTTAGGTCCCAACAATGGAACCATTTGTTGGTACAGAGGGGCAGACCTAGGGTTCAATGCTTCAACAACGCACCAACAAAACCCTAACTACCAACCCTTTTGACAACACCTGCGAAGTAGATGAAGTCTCACCCGAGGTATAGGTAGGGGGGTTGTAGGACTCAAGTGTCTACAACCAAGATGAGACATAGATATATGATTACAATACTTAACAGAGAACTTAGCCAACAATATGCATTATATTATGATCCTCATTTACATCACAAATTTAACCCTTATTACATATCAACACAGTAATAATCAAGATCTAACACTTCCAACCTCTTAGCACGTAACATTAGCTCATATCTAGCATTCACTTACACTATTAATCACTAAGATACAACATCAGATGTGTTCATTATTCATAACAACAACAACACTAAGAAAATAACCACATAAACAACATCTCACAAAGAACATCATAACATGGGATATACGTGGTTCACCCCAGTGTGGGACTATGTCCACCAACTTCTTTTTCTTCTTTATTAGTCTTTGATCTCCTTACATTCATCTGCTCCTGTTCACAAAGCCATGGAGCCCAACTCCGTAGTGGATAGGTGATAAGCACACTGCGCACTAGATTCACCTTCCTCCAAATCAGGTCAAGGCACAAAGCCAACTCCTTAATAGCATATAGCACCTACATACAATGATTGTGCACAAAACAACTTACAAAATACTTTAAATTAGATCTTCAAGCCTTAACATATTCTTGAACAAATCCAACCCAATCTCTTGCACTAAGCCAAGCATACCGTGCACATAGCTAACACTACTACTTACATCTCTTAGCTACTTCTTATTTATACAATTACAAGAAGGCCTAAACATGGGTATACCCATGGGCCGACATCCCTTAACCCATTACATAAACCCTAAAAACTCTTTGCTGGGTCCACAAGACCGCAAAACAAGCGATATCCCGCAATATCCACTCCGCCTAGGCACTCCATATTCGACCAGCCTATCGAAGTCCCAAAAGTGGTCAAACACGACCAATGTTTCCTCAAAACTTGGTCAAGGGCCAACAATTATCATCAAAACTTATTAGATACTATCTTAGAGATACAAATTGGTATTCTGTTACAAAATTATGACTCGGGACTCATATCACAGAGTTATATGTAACCAAAAATCGTATACATATTACATGTACAACGTTTTATTAACAACAACAAAACTCAGACTATCAACACTAACCAACCCAACCCAACAAGAACAAGAACTTATAACCCTTTTATAATCGTATTCATATCATATATATAAGCTGATTATCATCTATTTTCTTTGGGCTCGCATGATTTCTTATTCTGTTGTGACTGCTTTTTCCTGGCTGGTGTTGCATTGTCCCTTTCCGCAACTGATTTATGTTAGTTTTCCTTTCTCCACTTCCCAACTTCTTCTTTATCTTGCGCAACTCATGTTGAACCAAAAATGGGACTGCAGTCCTTCTTGTGTAGCTTCAAATCCAAAAACAAAGGGCCCAACACATACAGATGTATGGGGACCAGCTCATGTGTCATATCTTGGTGGATCTCGTTATTATGTTACTTTTATTGATGATGCAACTAGAAAAACATGGGTTTATTGCATTAGGAAAAAATATGATGTTTTTGATACTTTTAAGAAATGGAAAGATTTGGTTAAGAATGAGACAGGAAAAAGGTTGAAGTGTCTCAGATAAAAATATGTAGGTGAATATTGCAGCAAGGATTTTGTTGATTACTATTCATACCATGGGATTCATAGAGAGACAACAGTTCCAGGAACACCACAAGAAAATGGTGTGTTAGAAAGGATGAATAAGACAATCATGGAGTGTGAAAGGAGTATGAGATTGCATGATGGGTTTGCCTTACATTTCTGGGAAGATGATGTAGGTATTTTTGTTTATTTAATAAAAAAAAGGACCTTCAAGCTCTTTGGATGGAGGAATTCTTGAGGAGGAATAGATAGGTAAAAAGGTAAACTATTCTTTTTTGAAGACTTTTGGTTGTGATGCATTTGTCCATATTGATAAAGAAAATAGAACAAAGATTGAAGAAAAATCCAAGAAGTGTACCTTTATTGGATATGATGTTAATGATTTTGGTTATCTCTTATGGGATTATGAAAATCATAAAATCATTAGGAGTATAGATGTCATATTCATGAGAAGGTCATGTATAAAGATTAGTTGTAGAGAAAGAAACAAGAAAAAGAAAAACCATAATACACAGTGCTTGATGAGATGACTGAAAAAGAAATTCCAAAGGTACCAAAAAATCAAAATGTACAAAAAAAGGAGTAGCAAGTACCTCAAAATCCTACAAGTGTTGTTATAATATCTACCAAGTTAAGTAGACCCCCTGAACAATACTCTCCTTCCTTGTATTATTTATTGTTGATTGATTCTAGTGAACCAAAATGTTATGAAAAGGCAATGAAGTTAGACAATAAAAGGAAGTGGGAGCAATTCATGAAAGAGGAAATGGATTCCATGGTAAAGAACCAAAATTGGGACTTGGTTTAGTTTCCTAAAGGAAAAGGAGCATTGCAAGATAACTGGGTTTACAAGTTGAAGGAAGAAGATAGAGGAAAAAAGAAGTACAAGGCTAGACTTGTTTTAAAGGGGGTTTTACAAAAGAAATGTATAGATTTTGATGAAATATTTTCTCATGTTGTTAAGATGACTTCAATTAGGGCTATTTTAATTCTTCTGGTAGTAGAAGATTTACATCTTAAACAGTTAGATGTGAAAACAACTTTTCTCCATGGGTATTTAGAGGAAGATATTTATATGCAACGACCATAGGGGTATGAGGTCAAAGGGAAGGAAAATTTGGTATGTAGGTTGAATAAGAGCTTGTATGGCCTAAAGCAAGCTGCAAGGCAATGGTATTTGAAGTTTGACAACTTTATGACAAAATAAGGTTATAGCCGATGTCATTTTGATCATTGTGTTTATTTTAAAAGGATAGAAAATGGGAGTTATATTATCTTGATATTGTATTTAGATGACATGCTTGTTATAGTTTCTAATATGCATGATATAAATTTTCTCAAGAATAAATTAGCTAATTCATTAGCGATGAAGTATTTGGGTGCTGTAAAGAAAATCCTTGGTATGAGAATAACAAGAGACAATTAAAATCACAAATTAACATTGCCTAAGGGTGAGTACATAGATAAGGTGTTGGAGAGGTTTACAATGCAGAATGAAAAACCAGTTAGTACACCTTTCTCCAACCATTTAAAATTAACCAGGGAAGTGTGTCCCAAGAAACAAGAGGAGATATAATACATGTCCATGTTCCCTTATTCATCAGTAGTTGGCATCTTGATGTATGCGTGTAATGTTCCTGACTTGGATAGTTTAGGAAACACTGCTAATGTGTGTGTAGGATCAATGGTTTACAACATATAAATGATCATACAAATAATAAATGTGACAAAGGACTACAAAGTTTGTATTATGATATCTTTGTGGATTACAAAATGGCCAATTGTGGCTGAATAAACGAACAATACTTGACTAGATCAATAGACAAAGGATCTTAGCCAGAATACAATTAAGAAACTAAAAGATAATACCCGGAATATGGAGCACTGTGGAATCAATGGATGTGCTGGGACTATGGCAGGTCTGACGGTAACTGCTGGAAGTCTGAAAAGTTTTCCCTGGGAGCTATACTTCTCAGAATGGCCTGGAAACTGTCCCAAATGATGTGTCATGCTCTATTCCTTAGTACTGGTATCTATCGGACCCCTTTGTTGATGATTCTAGACCCCAAATGGATACCCTTAGGGGAATGCGCCCCTCTTCTTTTGGAAAAATGCCTCCTAGTGATTCCACCATCGGAATCAGATGAGATATGTCTCAAAATGACCGCCTTAGTCTACTGGGAAATGGGTGGGAAGGGTTTCCCTGAATCTGGTCTGATGCTTGCTCTGGAACCTCAAATGTGTTCACCAAAAGTACCGCATGTCCAAGTCTGGAAAATGTGTCCCAGTTCATTCCTCCGTCAGAATATGATGAGGAACTAGGCAAAATATGTGCCTTGCCCTCTTCTCAAATGGGTAGGAGGAAAATCTTAGAATTATCCCTGGATGGGATAAGTCGACTAAAAACCCTCTCAGAAGTTGTGCCCTCACTCTGGATGAATGTGCCCTTGCTGCTGAACACTGTCTAACTGCTGCTAAAGAATGATGGAAGACCTAGATGATCTTCTCGGTGACTAGGGTGTGTCTCTCAACACCAAAATCAACCACCGGTGTCTTCCTCCTAGAATCCACTGAACTATCTCTCCTGAGATGTGCCTCTTCTCCTTAATGACAAGTCATAATCTGCATAATGATGTATTAGGTCGCTGACTCTTCTCTTATAGATTTCCAAAACCCTAATTCATTGTTGAAACCCTAATTCGTTGTTGACCTTTTCCCTCCAAGTGACTTTTACTTTATTTTATTATTCCTTGATTAAATCACTTAATCACTTAATTAATTAATATTTTTACCTCTAAAAAGTGATTTATCCATCCTTATGGCTTCTCCGGCCACTGAAAGTCACTTCTCATCATCTTATCCTGTAGTTCTCTTCTTCTCAATTCTGATGAGCTATTACACTAAGAGGTTTCTCCAAGTAATATGCCCATTATGACCTTCTTAATGAAATTAATTAAGATATGACCCATAATAACTCAAAATTACGGAAATCGTCGAAATGCAACAAAACCAAAACCAAGCTGTGTGGAATGGATCCTGATGATGAACGATGTAATTTGGGCCCAATAAAACCCCTCAATATCTCCTGAACTCTCTGTCACCCCTATCTGGCTACTCTGGTAGGCATGACACTCTGTAAAGTTATAATGTCCCAAAATGGGGACATTACAATGTGATGGTTTTCATAACATCAGATATTGCACATGCAGCAAGAGTTGTGAGTAGGTATATGAAAAATCTAGGTAAAGAACATTGGGAGGCAGTAAACTGGATTCTTAAGTATTTTAGAGGTACTTCTACTCATGCATTATGTTTTGGAGGTTCAAACATTGTTCTACATGGATATGTTGATTTAAATATGGCAGGTGATAAAGATAGCAGGAGGAGAACCACAAGGTATGTTTTTACTATAGGTAGAACAATAATAAGTTGGATTTTGAAACTGCAAAAGGTTGTTTCACTTTCAACAACAAAAGAAAATTATGTTGCTACTACAAAGGCTAGTAAAGAAATTATTTGGTTACAAAGGTTTATAGAGGAATTGGGAAAGAAGCAGGAGAATAACAAGTTGTACTATGAAAATGAGAGTGTCATTCATTTTCTAAATAACTCGGCATTCCATTCAAAGACTAAGAATATACAAATAAATTACCATTTCATATGATCTACCTTGGAAGATGTACATTTGAAGTTGGAAAAGATACATACTAGCCAGAATCTTGCAGACATGTTAACAAAGGGAGTAACCATGGAGAAACTAAGTTCCTGGTCAGTTTCAGTTGGACTGCAAGCATGAAGGTAAATATGAGAAATTTTCCAGGTCTAAGGTCAATCATAGTCCAGAAGGTACAACAACATTGGAGTTGTTGTGATCAGTCTCCAAGTGTGAGATTTGTAGATTTTAACCTTGTAGAATATTTATTGCAAACAAAATTTCAGTAAAAGAAAAGAAAAGATACAATGGAAAATACAAAAATTACACAAATAGTTTTCCCATGGAAATCTAAACCAGAAAAACCATCATATTCTATATTCATTCATAGTGATACATTGTTTACAATAAAATATACATATAGGAGCCAACGTCATCCAAAACCCTAAGCCAATGACCTAGATTATTCAACAACCCTAATTCCTTAAATGAAAATAGAAAACCATCGAATTATACCTGCTCAAAACTCCCATTGCATGTGAAATGTATGGTCTAGTATAAACCATTGCATACATGAAACTGCCAATTGCACTCGCATATGGAACACAAGACATTCCCTCCTCCTCTTCCCGTGTCTTGGGACACTGAGCCGTAGATAATTTTACACCAACAAGAATAAGAACCTTGACCACTTTACATTCCTTCATATTAAACCTTTGCAATATTGTCTCAACATATTTTCTCTAATTTAAATAGAGTTTCCTCTTTTTCCGATCTCTTTTAATTTCCATGCCAAAAATTAAATTTGAAGCACCAAGATCCTTCATGTCAAATTTAGAGGACAACTGAGTTTTCACATACTGGATAATCTCCTTGTTGTTTCCTATCAGCAACATGTCATCCACATACAAGACCAAATAAATCAAATGATCACCAATTAATTTAAAATAAACACAATGATCATCTTTCCTTCTTGTGAAACCAAGTCCCAACATATAAGTATCAAATTTTTAATACCACATCCTTGGTGATTTTTTTAAACCATACAAAGAATTTTTCATCTTGCACATTAGCTCCTTCTTTCTCTCCACAACAAATCCTTCTGGCTGGTTCATATAGATTTCTTCTTTCAGATCCCCATGCAGGAATGTTGTATTCACATCCATATGTTCTACTTAAAAATTAAATGCATCAACAACATATAACATAAATATTATAGAGGTTAACTTGGCAACAAGGGAAAAAATCTCACCAAAATCAATTCCCTCAACCTGAGAATAACCCTTTTCTACTAACCGAGCTTTGTATTTATCCACTTTTCCTTTTGCATTCAACTTCCTTTTAAATAACCATTTACTGCTAATGGGATTTCTTCCAGTCAGAAACTCCACTAGATCCCAAGCCTCATCCGTATCCAAGGATGTTATTTCTTCGTCCATGGCCTTTTTCCAGAGATTTCCATCCTCTAAATCCACTACCTCCCTGACAGTTCTAGGATCATCATTAGGAATAGAAAAAGAAAAAATTGAACGGAAATCAAATGGATTATACCTTTCCGGTAGCCTTCTTTCTCGAACTAATCTCCTCAATACCGAAGTATGATGATCTTCTTCTTATTATTATTTTTCTTCTGTAGAGTCTGATTCATCATCCTTTATATCAAACTCTATTTTCTTTGCTTCTTCCTTACTTGGTAGGACTTCATGTTTAACAACATCCTTCATTTCTCTAAATAACACATCTCGGATATACACTACCTTCTTAGTTTTTGTGTTCCAAATCTTATAACTCTTGAGACCATCTTTATATCCAATAAATATACACTTTTCATCCTTCTTATCTAGCTTACTCATGTTTTCCTTTGGAGCATGAACATATGCATCACAACCAAATACCTTGAAATGTGTGAGAGAAGGTTTCTTACAATGGGTATCGCATGTTACCTGGTCAACATATCACCCTCATAAACATTGGATGAAAAGACTCCATAAGAGGTATGGAGTGGTGATCTGTTGACCAGGTAACATGCGGTACCCATTGCATCTGACCATAATTCCTTCCCTAACTCGACACCATTGAGCATGCACCTTTCCTTTTCCATCAATGTCATGTTCATCCTTTTTGCAACTCCATTCTGCTGAGGTGTATATGGAGTAGTCTTATGCCTTGCTATACCACACTTCTTACAAAATTCTTCAAATTCATTCCTACAGAACTCTCTACCATTATCTGTCCTCAACACCTTAATTATTTTCTCTGTTTGATTCTCAACAAGAGCCTTAAACTCTTTAAACCTTTCAAAGAATTTAAATTTCTTCCTAAGGAAATATATCCAAGTATTCCCCAAGAATTCATCTATAAATGAGACATAGTACACATATATTCCCAATGATGGGACTGACACAGGTCCAAAAACATTGTTGTGAACTAGTTGTAAAATTCCTTCTGCCCTCATTGCAACAGAGGGAAATCTTACCCAAATATGCTCCTCATATACAAAATTTTCATAGAAATCAAAATCTAGAGAGCAGTTAGACATACCTTCAACCATACCTTTACCGTGTAGTAGTTGAAGACCCTTCTCTCCAATATTCCCTAGTCTTTGATGCCACAACATAACCTTTTCTCCAGAGACTGTAGAAGTTATTTCTTCTTCAACTCCAATATCAGGAACAATGGAACTATTACACCCGTCACTAATAGTGATTCCTTGTAGCTTATACAGAGTTCCAAACCGAACTCCCTTCAACAACACCATTGCTCCTCGAACCATCCTACAAGTTTCCTTTTCAAATATTTGTTTTTCCCCTGCATCGTCCATTTTTCTTACATAAATCAAATTTATGGCCAAACCTGGGATGTGCAGAACACCATACAGTTTTCCAAACCTTCCATCTATGATCCTCAACTTGACTTTTCCTCCTCCTATGATTCTGGTTGTCGAATCATCACCTAGGAAAACATTACCTTTGTCATTCCTTTCATATTCACAGAACCACTCCTTGTGGGGGGTCATATGAAAGGATGCACCTGATTCAACCAACCATGCCTCATGATCTGCATGTGTTCTTGAAGAAACCAAGTACACAACCCCTCCTTCTTCCTTGGAGGTATTTTCTTTTGTAGAAGGAGATTCTTCAGATCCCTTCTTTTTCTCAACTTTGGTTCTACATTGATTCTTGTAGTGCCCTTCTTTTCCACATCTCCAACATACCTTTACAAAATTTCCAGGAGATTTAGATCTACCTTTAGACTTAGATATCCCACTTTAGAATTTAGATCTATTTATTTCCTGGGAGCGACCTCTTGCAAATAACGCGTCTGTGCTCTGTCCTTGTTAAGAGCCAAATATCAATATAGCATAAAAAAACCTCAGAATAAGTACTCAACGCCTTGAAAAAGAGAGAAATTCAGATAATAAGCCTCCTCGAGGGGGAAACCTCCTTATTCCAACATAAATGTACAGTTCCAAGATGATTCCAAATGAAAATGTCTCCTTGGTATATATAGGATACTAGGAGGTATAATTACAACTAATGGAATAAAGCCAACATAAATAAAATAACATTACTAATGTAATATGCCCCAATTAAGGGGTAATGAGACAATATTAGGGCTTAACATGCCCCTACCCTTGAGACAAGTGTTGTCCACAATGCTTGAGTAACTCTTGATGCTTCTATATAAAAGACTCATCTTCCCAAGTGGAATCTTCAGCTGGTAGTTTCCTCCATTTAATGAGATACTCTGAAATGGATCTTTTCCTCAACTGGAGAACTCTTGTGTCAGTGATGGATTTAGGCTCCAATATGATTTTTCCTTCCTCGTCAAGTTCTAGCAATATAGTTTGAACTAGGATCTTGTCGCCTATAACATTCTTTAAGCATGAAACATGGAAAACTAGGTGTACTCATGAAGATGCAAGCAACTAAAATTTTTATGCCATAGTACCAATCTTTTGAAACACCTTATAAGGGCCATAGTACTTTGGTGATAATTTATTATCCTTTTTGGCTTGCTGGAGGGACATTTGTTAGTATGGTTGTAGTCTTAAAAACACCCAATCCCCTACTTCAAAAATTCTTTCACTACGATGTTGATCTACTTGTTGTTTCATGCGATTTTGTGCCATGGTCAGGTTGTCCTTTAAGATTTGGAGAACTTGTTGTTGATGTTCAATGTGATCTTCCATTTATTGAACCTTATATTTTTAGTTTAGAGAAGAAGTGATGGAAGGAGGGTGATATCCATAGAGTGCCATAAATGGTGTCATTTTTGTTGCAGTATGAAAGGAAGTGTTATACCACCATTCTGCCAAGGGTAACCATTTGAACCATTGTGTTTGTTTATTAGAGACAAAGAAATGCAGGTAGCCTTCCAAACATTTGTTCACTATCTCGGTTTGTCCATCATATTGAGGATGATAAGATGAGCTATGAGCCAATTGAGTACCCAAACAAGAAAATAATTCTGTCTAAAAATGTCCAGTGAAGATGGGAACTCTGTCACTTACAATAATCTTTGGGCTGCCATGTAGCTTTTGAACTGTCTCCATGAATGCGGTGGCAACTGTACTAGCTTTGAAGGGATGAGAGAGTGAACAAAAGTGTGCGTACTTGGTCATTCTATCAACAATCACCATGATGACACTCTTTCCTTCAGACTTTGGTAACCCTGTGATGAAATCCATGAAAACCTCCTCCCAGCGCTAACTTGGGATGGCTAATGGTTGTAAAAGACCTGGGGTCTTAATTGTTTCCACCTTATTATGTTTAAAAACCAAAAATTCTACCACAAACCTTTGAACATCAATTTTAAGGCCATCCCCAAAAAAATCCATCTTGACTCTGTGGTAGGTTTTCAAAAATCCCGAGTGCCCTCCTACTGGAGAGGTGTGCAATTCCAATAATACCTTTTGTTTAAGTTGGGAGTTCTTACATAAATATAATCAATCTTTGTACCATAGTGAATCATTTTTCCATGTAAACGTATTTGATGCACTGGAATCCTGTTGTAACCTTTGAATGAGAGTCCACACTTTAATGTCATTCTTGCATTCATCCCTTGATTCTATTATCCAATCAAGTTGGATGATCGAGATAGCACAGAGAAATACCTCAACATCTTCATCATTTCTTGAGAGTGCATCTGCCACAACATTTTGCGTCCTATTTTTATAGATGATTTCAAAATCATAACCCAATATCTTAGTTACCCATTTTTGTTGTTCTTCCGAGGATAGTCTTTGTTCCAAGAAGTATTTAAGATTATCATGATTTGTTTTGACCTTGAAGTGCCTACCTATTATGTAAGGATGCCATTTCTTCAATGCATGTAGTATTGCCATCATTTCCTTCTCATAAATGGGTTTGTGTAAGTCCTTTCCCTTGAGTGGTCAACTTTCAAAAGCTAGGGGCCTTCCTTCTTGCATTAGGACAACACCAATTCCATTTCCCGAGGCCTCATATTCCACAATAAAGGTTTTTGTGAAGTATGGAGTGGTCAATACAGGAGCTTTGCACATCACCTCTTTAAGTTGTTTAAAATATTTAGTTGCCCCTGGAGTCTAAGAAATAACATCCTTCTTAGTTAGTGTCGTTAAAGGTGTTGTTATTCTTCCATAGTGTCGAACAAATTTGCAGTAGTAACTTGTCAAAACCAAAACTCCTCTAAGATTCTTTAATGTTTTGGGAATCGACCAGTCCATCATGGGCCTTAATATTGTTAGGGTCTACCTTAACACCTTCATGAGATACAATATGACCCAAATACTATACCTCCTTCACTCCAAAGAAACATTTGGATGGTTTGGCATATAGTTGTTGCTCCTTTAGTAGTTGTAGCACCTTGTCAACATGTCACACATGATCCTCACAAGACTTGCAATAGATTAGTATATCATCAAAAAATACTTACACAAATTTTCGAATGAAGGGCTTGAAAATGGAATTCATCAACCCTTGGAATGTGGAAGGTGAATTTGTAAGGCCAAAAGGCATGACAGAAATTTCATAATGGCCTTCATGAGTTTAGAATGTTGTTTTTGGGATATCTTCTTCCTTCATTCTAATATGATGATACCTTGAACGGAGATCCAATTTTTTGAAATAGATTGCTCCATGTAGTTCATATAACATTTCATCAATGACGTGAATAGGAAAATTATCTTTAATAGTGATCTTGTTGAGCTCTCTATAATATGGACACATACACCATGAGCTATCTTTCTTGAATACCATTACCACTGGTGCAGAGTAAGAACTTTGGCTAGGTCTAATAATGTCAGCCTCTAACATTTCTTCAACCATGCACTCAATTTCACTCTTCTGGGCATAAGGGTATCTGTATGGCCTGATGCTAGGAGGAACACTCCCAGGAATTAGGTGAATTTCATGATCATGATTTCAAGTGGGTGGAAGACATTTGGGAATATCTTCAAATACTTTGGAATGCTTATCAATGATCCCTTGGAGATCTTGAGGAATAGATGGCTTAGATGTTTGAAAATCTAGTGAGCATAGTTGTGCAATAACGCCTTGATGCCCCTTTTTCAATAATTTTGTCA
>ML793223.1:557487-570300 GCA_009831015.1 Picea engelmannii
GTCAAATCGACTTGGGAGCCGATCCATTAGTGGTTGGGAGGCCGACCAGCTTCATAAATGCGCCGTTTGGCAGGCGCACGGGTTTTGCACCCCACAGCCGCGCATATGCGCCCAATATACGAAGATGTTGCGCGCGCGCGCTCGTTTTTAGTGGGTATGCTGCGCTTTTTAATTTTTTAGCCATTTTTGTATAGTTTTGGCCCTTTTGTTGTGTTGTGGAATTAATCCTTGTGCCATGAATGCCTGTTTTTCTGTGTTGATGATGCGGAGTTCTTGTCGCCCTGTGCGGACGAAATTTCAGTGATAACACGAAGACATGGAGAAAATCACCAAGGAGTGGCTGGAGGAGTTCCTTGTACCAGTTGATGATGCTAAACTCTCCCACCCCAACATCATAGGACACCCCTTGGTCACCTGGTTTGAACATGTAAGAAAGTCAAGTGTGAAGAAGAAAAAGAAAAAGGAGGAGGTTCAGAACATAGAGACCAATGAGGAGGATAAAACCTTGGAGGAAAATGGACTTGGCTCACCTATAGGAGGAGGAGGATACAAAGTAAATCAATAAGTAGGAGGGGAAGAAGGAGAAAAAAAAGGAGAAGTTGAAGCTACACCACCAGAAGATCCCCCTGCCGAAATAATAACTATGTATAAGAGGAAGGTTTCCCCCAAGAAACCTTTAGCACGAAAGAAGACCCTTTCTAGTAAGCCCCATCTAGAGGCTATGCTCACAGAGGATGATATCGGTCTAGTCCATGGAGTGATGGAGGACATGTACGAAGATCTCTTGTAGAGATATAGAGAAAAGCAAGAAGATCTGTATATAAAAGTCAAGAAGGAACTGAAGGAAATGCAAGAAACCATTCGCTCAGTCTGCGCAGTCCCTACTGCGCCTTCCTCATCAGAGACTATAGAGTTGGGGGATGAGCCAGCCCAATTTTGATGACTTGAAGATGCAACAAATGATTGACTTCAGTGAGTCCAAGAGGAGAAGGAAAAGGCTGTAGAATCCCTGAAGAAAGAGAAACAAGAAGTCTTAGAGAAACTATGAGTTGCACGGTACTGTGTAACTGTATGAAAATAAAAAAAGATGAGTTCCAGGTGATGCTCGAGGAAGACAAAGAGAATATATAGAGGGAGAAGGACCAACTTCTCGTAGAGTAGACTGCAGTCAAATAAGTGGTATGCAGAGCACTTTGCTTCATGCCATGATTGACATAGGAGGAAAATGAAGTAGTTGAGGTTCAAGTGATGAAGCTCGTTGAGGCTATCCAACAGCTTCAAGAAACGGTAACGGATTTGGAGATCCAACCAGTACCAAGTAATCAACAGGAAGTGCGCGACTAGAGGGTGGAAGCCGCTAAGAGTGCAGTCGAAAGGATCAAAACCCTAGCCTCAAAATGCAAGCAACTGAGTGAAAGAAGCGTGCAGACCTATGAATGCCTCACGGGAGATCCAAAGCTTAGGAAGTTAGAAGCGTATCTATAGGAGGCACAACATCGACCACTAACAGTTTAAGTGCAGATGAAGTCACTCACTGCAGTCAAGACAATGAAGAGATCACAAGAGCAACGCACGACCCAACAACAGATCAATACCATTTAAGGCAGAGTAATGGAAGTCACATAGAGACTGCAACCGGTGTGGGAGGAAGCCTGTGTGGTGTTTGAAGAGATTGAAGGAAAAGGTTTGCAATTGGACCAAGTGGTTGTGACAGTGGAACAACGCCTAGAAGGTCCTGTTACATAGAAATTGATACAGGAGTTCACTAAACAGAAGGCTCAGGCGAAGCAAAAAGTTGAGGTAGCTCGAGCCAAGCTTGAGGCCTTTGAGGCAGCATTTCCCAAATCTGAGTGACTCGGGACGAGTCACAGGTGAGTGTTGGGGGTCTATGTTGGTCAGGTTGTTGAATGAACAGTGTTGGAATTACATTCAACATGTTGTCATTTGATGTTAACTTTAGTTGTCATTGATGTTAACTTTAAATATGCAATATCAAAGTTTAATATGGCATAAAATGTTAGCAATGGCTATGGTCGAGGTCTACATGGGTTAGATCTTCTCCAAGATTGGCATATTAGTTAAATGGCCTTGTTGGCATTGTTGTTATAGGTGCAGTTGTCATTTGGAAAATATTATTATAAACAAAGTATTTTGAACATAGCATTTGTTAGCATTGTGGAGTTTATCGGCATTGTTGTTTATGGCATATTTGAAATGGCATAGTTTTCGGAATAACATTCCATCACTGAGAGAGAATGGAATAGTTTTTTATCATAGGTATGAAGAGACAAATTATAACTAAACAGTCTTACCACAAATGGCACATACATGTGTTGAAGATTCAGAATGGCATTCCATTGGCACAGTTTTCAGTTTTATGAATTAATCAAACAAAAACTTAAGTAAATAACCCCATAATTCGTTATCCAATCCAGACTACTGGATCATGGAGGGTCGAGGACTGTCGATCCAATGTAAGAGGAAATTAGATATCGAGAAATAAATAAAGGAGGAGCTCCAAGCTTTGACATCGCGATATGCGAAATCGTGAAACGCAAAGTCTTGAAAGGCTGTGAGCAGTCGATCGGAGCGCAAAGTTCCGATGAGATCATGACCGTATGATCATGAAATTCTGAAAGGGACATGCATCACATCATCTATGGTTTCAAGAGTTTTTGTTGGAGGTCATGAAGATCTTATGGCCAAAGTACCAAAACCCCGACAACCATCTATCTCAATGAATGATTAAGTCATGTCTGCTGGATTAATCATTGGAGGGGTAATATAAGAGTCGTATATGAACATTGAACTGTCCCCAAGAAGTTAACGAGAATCATCTGATCTATATCCACCAGATCAATTTTGAAGTCACCATATCATTTTGGGGATCGTGATTTGGAGTGTTGAAACACTACATCATTGAAACACCAAAATGAGAAATGTTGAAATGCAGAGTACACGTGGAAAGAGGTCAGCATTTCACTGACTGGAAAGTCAAGAGAGGAGTGATCTATCTTCTGAAATCATGATAATATGAGGACCATTAGATGTGAAGGACATGTGGCTAGCGATTATCATTTCGTTGACTGATATTCAAAGGAAGAAGGAGGATCTAGCATGAAGCTAAGCCCCATTTTGGGGATCAAAACATAAAGAGGCAAGATGTCTTCACCTTAGGATTGTCGATATGCGAATCGCTAAAGCACCTTTTTGATTAAGCCCGTTCTCACAGCCAATGGGCAAATGGTTTAGCAAAAATGTCTTGCCGAAGCACTTGAGTCTTATTTCTGTTGAAAATTCAAAAATCAATGTATGCTCATTGAACGACGTTGATTAAAGGATGAAATAGATCAAACAGTTGTTGTTCTTCTTGATGCCCTCGCCAATAATAATTTCTGTAAGGTAGTTGTTTAGTTATTGTAACTAATTCTTCGAAGCATGAGGATTCTAATATACACTCTGATTGTAAAAGAAATTGAGTAAGATATTGTGGGTGACAAGTGGGGAATAATGGTGGAGCCGAAGCTCTGAAATAGTGAGAAGAAATGATGAAAACAGAGAAAATATTAAGGAGAGACTATATATGCACAGATTGATAAATTTATGAGGTTTGGTCAAGGATGGATTCTGATATGAATATATAAGCAGAGAGGACTTAAATGTATAATATTTGACAGAGAATATAAATAGTTGGTTTGTAGGTTCTTAGTGATAGAGAAGGATTCCAGGGTGGTAGGGAGGAGCAAGGGGAGACTGTAAAAGTCTTCTTTACAAGTTGGTGCTTGTACATCTGGGAGTTGTAGCTTCCATTCAGTAGGTGCTGAAGAAACAGAGGTAGCAACCTCATCTAGTTTGTAGCTCAGATAAAACAAGAATGTAAAGAGGAGTTGGAGCTTGCCTTTCATTCATAAGAAGAAGAGGTTTTTCCCTTTTGGGTTTCCTCATGAAAAATCACTGTGTCACTGTTTCATTTATGTGATTGTATATTTATTGGTTAAATGTATTACTGCCAGTTAAATGTTAAAGGCATGATTTATTGATTAATAAGTAATCTTCTTATAAAATGAAAGAAATTTTATACAACTAATTCATGCCCCCCCCCCTCTCAGTTGACTTTTCCTATTCAACAATTGGTATCAGAGTAGGTTACTTCAAGCTCCAGTTTAATCACTGGAAGTTTGATCTTTAATAATGGATAAGAAATCTGATTTTACTAAACATGGATTACCTCTGTTTGATGGACATAATTATGCTTTTTGGAGTATCGGGATGAAGTTGTTTTGCAGTCTCAAGGAGTAGATGTTTGTGAAGCTATGTTGAATGAATATAAGGCTCCAACAACAGTTCCAACAGATGTTGCAGGGAAGAAACTCTATGAGAGTAATTCCAAATCTATGTATGCAATACTTGGAGGATTGGTAGGTTCAAAATTCATTAAAGTAATGCATTGTGAGTCAACAAAAGAGCTATGGGACAAACTGAAGAATGTATATGAAGGAGATACTATGGTAAAGAATGCTAAATTACAATCATATAGAATTCAATTTGAAAGTTTAAAGATGGAAGAATCTGAAGATATAGATACCTATTTCTTACATATTGATGATGTAGTCAATACTATGAGAGGTTTAGGAGAAACAGTTGGAAATGGTATTATTGTGAAAAAAGTGCTTAGATATTTACCTGCAATATTTGATCCCAAAATATCTTCTTTAGAAGAAAGAACTGATATTGCTACTTTACTAATGGATGAGTTGCAAGGAATACTAACAACATATGAGATGAGGACATCTAATGAGAATCCTTCCAATAAGGAAGCAACTTTCAAGGCAGCAAAGAAGGACAAGAAAAAGGTTGAAACAGAAACCAGTAATCATGAGGATTTAGAAGAAGACATGGAAGAAGCTAACTTTGTCAAAAATCTAAAAAGAGGTACTGGAAAGTACAAAGGTAAAATTCCTCTCAAGTTCTTTGATTATGGTAGAATAGGGCATTTTTCTTCTAAGTGTCCTTTCAATAAACATTTCGATGGAGAAGAAGAAAGTAACATCAAAAACAAAAATTATAAGAAAATGTATAAGAATCCATTTCAAAGAAATTCTTATAAAAAGAAAAGTCTATTCATCAAAAATAATAGTGAGTCCTTAGATATAGATGAAAGTGATGAAAGCTCAGATATAAGAATTTGTATGGCTATGGAAAATCCGAATGATAAACTTATTGAAGAAGAAGAAGGTGAAGTTGACCTGGAAGCTGATCTTGTAAGTTCTTTGTTTGAACTAAAGAAAGTAAGAAGAGAATGTAAACAATTCAAAAGAGAAATCGAGAATCTAGAATTTGAATTACAGAAATCAAATGGTTTAATTGAGAGCATTGAAATCATGTTAGTTGACTTAAAGCTTAAAATAGAAGAGGCTAGAGTGACTGAAGAAGATATAACTAAAATGCATGTAGAAAAGGATAAGGAAAATGAAGGTTTAAAATTTGTAGTCTCATTAAGAAAGAAAGTACAAGAAAATAACATGAATCATAGTTCTCAAGTTTTGGATCAAATTATTTGTAGTCAAAGATCAACATATGATAAGACTGGAATTGGTTATAAATCTGCAGTAACTAATGGATGTTCTAGTTCAAGTGTTGAGAAAGTAGGAACAGAGGATAATCATAAGAAAATTACTAGCAAGAAGATTGAATCAGAAAGGCAAGAAGAGAATAAGGCTTCGATAGTGCATAGAAGAAGTTATGGAAGACATCAAAACATGTTTGAAGGCTATTGTTTCTTTTGTTATAAGTATGGACATAAGGATGGATTTTTTAATAGTTTCTCAAGAAAGATAAATTCACATAACAGTCATGAAAGGTCTAATTTTGAATATGGAAGAAGACATAGTAAAATGACTCAAAGTAATATAAACTATTCTTACAACATATTTGAAACTTTAAGATATGCGACCGAATGTTATAAGTGAACAACTTTGGGCATATGTCAAGAAATTGTCCTATGAATTTTCAGAAATTTAATGAACCTATTTACACAGATCTGAAAACCAAATATTGGAAAAAGAAAAGTGAAAATATGAACACTGAAAAATGAATTAGCTCTACAAGCAGATCATAAATTTAAGTGGTGTGTGGATAGTGGATGCTCAAAACATATGACAGACATAAAACAAATCTTTGAATCTTTAGATGAAAGAAAAGAAAGTTTAGTCACATTTGGTCATGATGAATCACCTCGAATAGTTGGAAGAGGCATTGTTTGTTTGAACAAAGACATAATGGCTAAAAATGTTTTACTGGTTGTAAATTAAGTAAGTTTGATGATACTAAAGAAGTTGATCAGACAATATATAGATCTATGATTGGTAGTCTTCTTTATGCTACAGCTACAAGACCTAATATTATGCATGCAATTTTTCAAGTTGGCAGGTTTCAGGCTTCACCAAAAACTTCTCATCTACTTGCAGTCAAAAGAATTTTCAGATATATTAACGGAACAACAAAATATGGTTTGTGGTATCCTACAGGTAATCAAATTGAGTTATATGCTTTCATTGATGCTGATTGGGCAGGTTGTGTTGATGATAGGAAGAGTACTAGTGGAGCAACATTTTTTCTTGGAGGATGTCTTGTAAGTTGGTCAAGTAAACAACAATCATCAATGTCTCTGTCTACTGCTGAAGTAGAATACATAGCAGTTGCATGTTGTTTCACTCAGGTTCTATGGATGAAATAGATGCTAGAAGATATACATATTCATTATGATGAACCTATAACTATCTTCTGTGATAATACTAGTGTAATTAGTATTTCTAAAAATCCTATTATGCATTAAAAAACAAAGCACATTCCCATTAAATTTCATTTTCTAAGAGAGTAGGTTGTGTCTAAAGTCATTAAAATGGAATATGTTGGCACAAAGGATCAGATTGAAGATGTATTTACTAAACCTTTACCTAAAATGAAATTTGAAAGTCTCGGGAATCAGTTGGGGGTTTACCCTCTGTAATTTCATTTCATTCTCAAGATTGCAAGGGCTTCATTATAAAATCAGACTGCATAGGTTTATTAACTATTATTGATAGGGGGAGTTGTTGTTATGATACCTCTTTATAGGTGGTTTTATTTGTCAGGGGGAGTATGGTTTATCCTTTTCCATAGATGTCAAAAGGGGGAGAAAGGATTGAAAGGATTTAAAGTTTTCCATCAATGCCAAAGGGGGAGTTTGTTGGCCAGGTTGTTGAATGAACAGTGTTGGAATTACATTCAACATGTTGTCATTTGATGTGAACTTTAGTTGTCATTGATTTTAACTTTAAATATGCAATATCAAAGTTTAATATGGCATAAAATGTTAGCAATGGCTATGGTCGAGGTCTACATTGGTTAGATCTTCTCCAAGATTGGCATATTAGTTAAATGGCCTTGTTGGCATTGTTGTTATAGGTGCAGTTGTCATTTGGAAAATATTATTATAAATAGAGTATTTTGAATAGAGAATTTATTAGCATTGTGGAGTTTATCGACATTGTTATTTATGGCATATTTGGAATGGCATAGTTTTCAGAATAACATTCAATCGCTGAGAGAGAATGGCATAGTTTTCTATCATAGGTATGAAGAGACAAACTATAACTAAACAGTCTTACCACAAATGGCACATACATGTGTTGAAGATTCAGAATGGAATTCCATTGGCACAATTTTTGGTTTTATGAATTAATCAAACAAAAACTTAAGTAGATAACCACGGAATTCGTGATCCAGTCCAGACCACTGGATCATGGAGGGTCGAGGACCGTCGATCCAACATAAGCTGAAATTAGATATCGGGAAACAAAGAAAGGAGGAGCTCCAACCTTTGACATCACGATACGCGAAATCGCAAAACGCAAAGTCTCAAAAGGATGTGAGCCGTCGATCGGAGCACAAACTTCTGATGATATTAGGACTGTATGATCACGAAATAAAGAAAGGAACACACGTCACATGATCTACGGTTTTGAGATTTTTTGTTGGAGGTCATGAAGACCTGATGGCCAAAGTACCGAAACACCGACAACCATCCATCTCGATGAATGATTAAGTCATGTCTGTTGGATTAATCATTTGAGGGGTAATATAAGAGTCATATATGACCGTTGATCTGTCCCCGAGAATTTAACGAGAACCATCTGATCTATATCCACCAGATCAATTATGAAGTCGTCAGATCATTTCAAGGATCCTGATTTGGAGTGTCGAAACACTACATCACTGAAATGCCGAAATGCGAAATGCCAAAATGTAGACTACACATGGAAAGAGGTCAGCGTTTCATTGACTGGAAAGTCAAGAGAGGAGTGCTCTATCTTCTGAAATCACAATAATATGAGGACAGTTGGATGCAAAGGACACGTGGCTAGCGATTATCATTTCACTGATTGACAATCAAAGGAAGAAAATTCACCAACCTTCTAACTCCTGAAGTGCGAAATGCGAAAACACCTTTTTGGCGTAGGTTGTGGTTACCGCTGGTGGTCATATGAGAAGGAGGAGCTAGCACGAAGATAAGCCCCATTTTGGGGATTGAAACATGAAGAGGTGAGATGTCTTCACCTGAGGATTGTCGATATGTGAATCGTGAAAGAGCCTTTTTTATTAAGCTCGTGGTCACAGCCAATGGGCATATGGTTTAGCATAAATGTCTTGCTGAAGCGCTCGAGGCTTGTTTTTGTTGAAAATTCAAAACTCAACGTATGCTCATTGAACAACACTAATTAATTGATGAAATAGAAAAAATGGTTGCTATTCTTCTTGATGCCTTAACCAATAATAATTTCTGTAAGGTAGTTGTTTAGTTATTGTAACTAATTCTTCAAAGCATGAGGATTCTAATGTACACTCTGATTGTAAAAGAAATTGAGTAAGATATTGTGGGTGACAAGTGGGGAATAATGGTGGAGCTGAAGCTCTGAAACAGTGAGAAGAAATGATGAAAACAGAGAAAATACTAAGGAGAGAATATAGATGTGCATATTGATAAATTTATGAGGTTTGGTCCAGGATGGATTTTGATATGAATATATAAACAGAGAGGACTTAAATGTCTAATATTTGACAGAGAAAATAAAGAGTTGGTTTGTAGGTTCTTAGTGACAGAGAAGGATTCCAGGGTGGTAGGGAGGAGCAAGGGGAGACTGTAAAAGTCTCATGTACAAGTTGGTGCTTGTACATCTGGGAGTTGTAGCTTCCATTCAGTAGGTGCTGAAGAAACAGAGGTAGTAGCCTCATCTGGGTTGTAGCTTAGATAAAATAATAATGTAAAGAGGAGTTGGAGCTTGCCTTTCATTCATAAGAAGAAGAGGTTTTTCCTTTTGGGTTTCCTCATGAAAAATTAATGTGTCACTATTTCATTTATGTGATTGTATATTTATTGGTTAAATGTATTACTGCAAGTTAAATGTTAAAGGAATGATTTATTGATTAATAAGTAATCTTCTTATAAAATGAAAGAAATTTTATACAATTGATTCACCCCCCCCTCTCAGCTGACTTATCCTGTTCAATAGTCTATTGGTCCTTGACCAAGTTTTGGGGAAACATTGGTCAGGTTTGACCACTTTTTGGACTTCAACATAGTGATCGAGGAAGGAGTGCCTAGGTGGAGCTGATATCACAGGATCTCACTTTTTTTTTGGAATTTATGGACCCAAAATGGGTTTTTTAGGGTTTTGTAATGGGTTAAGGGATGTCGACCCATGGGTTTACCCATGATTAGGCCTTTTTGTAAATGTAAAAGTATAAATAAGAAAGAATGTAAAGTAGTAGAAGGGGACTAATGGAGGGCATGTAATTGGCTAAGTCTAAGAGGCAAGTAGTTCTGAGTTTCTTTTTGCAACAAAACATGTATGTAAGGATCTGTGCTTGATAAAGGAGTTGTCTTTGAGCCTTGACCTGATTTTGGGGAAGGTGGATCTGGTGCTTAGTGCGCAAGTCACCTATCCAATGCAAAGCTTGGCTCTATGGATTAGTGCACAGGAGAAGACAGATGTATGATATTGAAGCCCAATAAATAAGAATAAGCGGTTGGTGGACGTAGCCCCACATTGGGGTGAACCACATATATCCTATGTTGATGGTTTACTTTGTGCTATGATGTTTATGTTGTGAATCTTCTTAGTGCATTGGTTGTTATATATGATAGATAGATCTATGAATGCTTAGTGATATATTTATATTGAATGTGCTATATCTAATGTATGATGCTAAGTGAGATGTGTATTTGGTCATTGTCACTGTGTCGGTCTATCCTTAGGTTTTGTTTTGCGATGTGAATAAATTTGATAAGCTAATGCATGTTATCTTTTAAGTACTTTGTGAAGTGTTATAATCACAAATCTGTGTCCTAGCTAGGTTATAGACACCTGAGTCTTGTAACCCCCCTGCCTCTACCTCGGGTGAGACTTCGCCTGCTTCGCAGGTGTTGCCGAAAGGGACGATAGTTAGGGTTTTGTTGGTGCATTATTGAAGCGTTGAACCCTGGGTCTACCCCTATGCCAACAGGACTATAGATTTTTATAATATAGGACTTTGCAGAAGTTCGTCGTGATAATCAAAGAAATATAAAGATTGCAAGAAAAGATAAACTCAAGTCTAATTGGATTTTTTGCTTCTTTCCCATAAACTAATGTATACACAGACATCCCAGTTGTGTCCTTTGGGGTCATTCTTCTTGCCCACAATGCATCAATCAATTTTAAATGCAAATTCCTTTGGTTCTTCTCAATAGTTTTCTTCAATATCTGAATGAGCATCTTGTTGGTGGATTTTGCAAGACCATTCCCTTGTGGATAATAGTTTGATGATTGTCACATAACAATTCCATATTCTCCACAAAATTTAGTCAATTTTGAACCAATGAAAATAGGCCCATTATCAGTGATGAATATTTCTAGGATATCGAATCTTGACAAAATATTATCTTTGATAAATTTAATCAACTCTTCAGAATCGGTATTTTTTAATGCCACTTCTTCTGGCCACATTGTAAAATAATCTATGGCAGTGAGAATATATATATGTCCCTTTCTTGAATTTGGGTTTATTGGTCCAACGACATCAAGTCCCCATTTGGAAAATGGTTGTTCTACAGATATAGGTTGTAGTGGCATTGCAGATCTCTTCATTTTCCTTGAGAATTGTTGACAAGATACACACTTCCTTATTGTGGCATATGAGTCTTTAAAAATTGATGGCCAATAAAACCCAACTCTTATTATCTTATGGGCGATGGTGGTGTTGATACTGAGAGGGGGGTGAATCAGTATAGTGTACAATTTAAAACCTTTTTAAACTTATACTTAAACCATTCAACTATATCCAATGTGCAATGAATAATAGTATAAGAGTTACACCAATACACCATAATACACCATGCACAATATATGAGAAATAATCAATAGTTTATTGTTCAAGGGAAGTAATGACTTCCAAAGGTAACTACAGCTTCCAAATGTAGAGAGAGGGATAAACCTCCAAGAGGAAGATACAATCCACCAATATCAAGAGAGATTTGAACTCTCCATCCTTGCCCCTTCCTTCCACTCAAGAATATATGAGAGATAATAAAACTTTACATTAAATCATCACCAGCAACCAATCATCACATAGAACCTGATAATGCTTCCTGATACTTCTTCAATTTCTGAAATTCTTCAGTTCTTGGAGTAATCTGATCCTGTAGATAATATTACTCAATGTATGCTTTGAAACTCCTCCAATTTTCACTCCTTGAATCCTCCCCAAAAAGAGGTTATAGAAAGAATGGTAGACTTTATTCAATTTCGGTCTATTCAAAAGACCCAACTTGTACAGCATGCCCTGCGCACAATATTTAACATCAGATTCTAAAACTCATACAAAAGAAACTAAAATATGTACTATTTCTAATGGAAGTGGTCCCACTTCATTTGGATTCTATATGAAAAATTTATGACTGTTTTACCCAGAACACCTGTTTATTGACTAGCTTCAAGACTGGTCACAAACCCTATCTTCCATAGAGTGTATCTCCATAAGTATAGCGAAAAAAGAGTTGAACCTTTTACTAGAGGTACCTTGATATGTCTTCTCAATACCATAGAGATTTCACCATCTGAATCATTCTAGAAAAAACTTTATAGAAAAAATGGTAAGATGACCTGAAAATAACATACCTTAGAACACATCACCAAAAGACTTCATCCTCCCTTGAAATCCGGCCTTCTTATGTTCTTATTACCTTTGAAATTTGAATTGTATCAAATGAATGTATAATGATGTTTATTTATACCATTTATGTCACTTCCTTTTAACATTAGGGCTGACCTAACACTTTCTTATTTTGTAATTATTTTCTTTAATTATTTTCAGGGCCTACATGTACTTCCTTCTTCAATTCACTTTGTCATCTTCAAAAATTCATTTCTTCTCAACCACGAGGATCCACGTGACGTGCCACATACCACCAGAAACAACATGATGTATATTATCCATTAATGGGTGTTGTATATGGATGTTCATTGTCCTTCATTTCCAAATACCTTTATCAATCTTGCGGTCCAAAACCCATGACTAGGGTTGACATCAATGACAACAACCAATCTTCCAACAATCTCCCTCTTTGTCATTTATGGAAACACTCATGCTACCCCTATCATCATGATCCCAATTTCTCTCCCCCTTTGACATCAATGGCAAAGGTTAGGGATGCTCCCCCTGAGTTTAATGGAAAAATGTAACTCTCTTCTTTGGGGTTGCTCCCCCTGAACATGTGGCACTCAATAATACTTC